>CAKNEV010000226.1:0-48456 GCA_930272055.1 Rhizopogon roseolus | reverse complement strand
CCCAATAACATTGCACTCCGTGCATACATCCCCTTTCTCTCTCGTTAAGAACGCCGTCACGGGAGTAAACACAAAGTTTACGGATTCGGATTATTGAAGCGCGTATTTTGTATCACAGGGGCCAGATTCATGGATGTACGAAACCCACCGTTAATGAGGTTATTTCTAAGTGTGATGACAGCTCGCTGGAGAAGCACTGCAGAACGGGTATTGCACCTTCAAGCAGACTGTCTGCATAGCCAATGGTTTCTCGTCTCTTCTTCAACCATTTCAAAAGCCAACTCTCGCAGTGTCATTATTTGCATCAGGGGGAATCTCTCTCGTCGCTGTGACGAGAACTGGAGTCAATGATGTGAGCACTATCCAGATCACTGAACAAGTGGATACTCCAATGCACTTCCAATTAACATCCAGCACTTCTGTGGGGTAGCAGACTCCAGAATAATATCCTTACCCGAGAGATCAACATCCGAGTCATAGCAAGGTATAGTGCTGTGGTAGAATGTGGATGCAAAGAGTTTTGTCAAGTTGCGCAACTTGAGATGGTCCTCGCGGGACAAATATGCATGCCATTCGTCGTTACAGGACGCGGAAGAGGCGCAAGTGGCACCAGGAGCAGTAATCGAATCCATGCATCAAATACCATTGATCCATTCTCGGGGAACGTGCTGAAAAATGTGGTGAAATTATGAACATTTCATTCTTTTGAATCTCACAGCCTATGATATACGACAAGAATCAAACAGATTCTTCAAGCGTGATGTACGGATCTTGTGCTGCAATGGTACTGAGAAGGAGGTGCCATTTATATTTTCGTCCAGTATGAGAGGGGTGGTCCGAGCGTGTACTGTCATTGTAATTTCCATTACGACGGCAGCTCGTTATACAAGCCCTGCACAATGGATAGTGCGGTATTGACTAGACCGTCTACGGTCTGCCTGGCAAATGGTTGCTGGTTTCTCCTCCAACCAAAACCCGATACACATCTGATTAACCCAGCTTATGTACTGAAGGTTTAGCGGCAATGGAGGGAACGGGCTAGAGATCTGGGTAGAATGGGTATATTATCTCAGTCTCGGTAGGAAGGGCTCGTTTGTACGGAGTACAGTACCTAGGTAGAATGGATATATTCTACTCGTTATCGTTAGCGCATTCGAAGTAAGGAAAAGCTAAGTAAACTCACATCTCAGTCTCGGTAGGAGGGACTGAGATGTTCGTACGACGTCTTTGAATCTTTATAGTAAGAAAATAAACTTGAAAGTAAATGAGTCGTCGCGAAGGTAAAAGAAAATAATATGGATGAGCGTCTGCCAACTTCACCTGTCAAGGTGTTGTTCCTGTATCGGTCGCGCTCGCTATCACGCGCTCTCCCCTAATTTCAACACCAGCTCTCACAGAGTCATTATTTGGGTCAGCGAGAATCTCCCTTGTCGCTATCACGAGAGCTGGAAGTGCATCGATGATGTCAGCACCATCCAGATCATTAGACAAGTAGGAGCCCCAGGTATTCCATGCCCTCTTAACCAACTTCCAGCACTTCTGTGGGGTGGCAGGGTTCAGCAAGATATCCTTGCCTGAGGAATCAACGCGCAGGAAGATCATAGTGAGGTAAGTTTTGTTGTGGTCAAATGTGGATTCAAGAACGTTGTCCAGTAGATAATTGCACCACTGGAGATGGCGGTCGCGGATCAGGCGTTTACGCCAGTCCTCATTCTTCGCTAGAGCGGAAGCGGGGCGCAGGTGGCGGCGGTTTCGGAAATCATCTTCATAATGGAAACATCGTGCGACACCTAAAATTGCGCGAGAAAGAGCGTCCAGTGTAGCGTTGCCACCACCCTGTGGTATCGAAGCTAGTTCTTTTCTAGCATCAGAAACAGCCCTCAGCGCAGCATATCGAAGTCGGTGGGGTTTGCTTGGGTCCAAACAACGGATGAGCGTATCAACAGGCCGCCAACGGGATTGGTTCTCGGTGAGTGGACACGAAAATGAGTTAAGGCCTTGCCACAGGCCACAAATGCCTCCGACCCGGGGACACACGTCACGAAGATATCATATAGGCGTGCATACATTGCCGAGACAACAAATTCCGGCCGCCATTGCACGTAAGGTACCATCCCAGCAGCAGCTTTGACGACTTCTGGATTCGTGGACACATCTAGGATCCAGCGTATAGCAGATATTCTTCCAAGCAACATGTCAGGAGTGAGAGTTGACCTGACGGGAAGAAATTTTTTGCAGATGGCTCGAACTAGGGCCGACCCTGCTGTTTGGAAAGGGCTGTCAGGATACAAAAGTAATATGCAGATAGTGACCAAATAGAAGATGATGCCCAAAGCTGTAGTGCAGATGATGATGCTGGATATTGTCTTGTGCTGGCTGTACATCTTGGCACTGAGAGTCAAGCCGAAGAGGAGGAGCGAAAACTGGAGAAGTACGAAAAACGCCCCCAAGACAGTTTGGAGATGCCAATGCTCTAACCCGTCGAGTTTCATCTGCCTCTGCAGACCACGTTCTTCCAGAGACCCTCGCCCCCGCGCTGCCTTGTAAGAGTTCAGCCATTGTTTTCCCATCACAGCTCCTAACGCTAAACGCGAGGCTAGCATAGGCAAGTGTGCACACCCATACAGTCGACGAAGGATGGTTGGTGGATGAGGAAAGATTGCCGAGACCCGAGACAACCGACCGACCCGAGATGAGTCCGATACGGAAATCCGTACGTTCACCTAGACATCCGAAGCATTAGGAGTCCTAGCACATTGTATAAATAGAGGACAGACTACAAGAATGATAAGAAGTTCGTGCTCGCGCCAACAACAGAAAGTCAAGAGAATGGCCATATCGTCATTCGCCCGCTCTAGGAAGTCATCGTCATACTCATTCAAAACCTTTTTGTACGTCGCCCGGGATTTTGATTTGACATCTTTGCCGCGTTCTTCTGCAATAGTAGACCCTCGTAGAACATCAAGGATCTGTTCAAAGGGTGTTTGACCTTCGTGATGATAAAGTCAGACAGCTAGTATTCTTGGTGTGGTCTCCATTATCGAAAGGAAGGTGTATTGAGAAGGAGATTGTCATGTGCACATTGCATGCCAATGCCAGATGACATCCCCTTCACTGTGCATTGGTAGACTGACGTCTGTATATATTGTAAGACAATTGCTCGAGAATACGGAACTATTCATCGATTGACATTGTAGGAATATTCAATTCCAATATACCGAAGCAATTCATAATGACCCGCCTATGCTAGATTGAAGCACGAACACTAGGTAAGCAAATTCGTGGTACATCTAGTAAGAGAGTCCTAGTGTAAAAGTCGTCCTCTGACGAGTCAGGGAAGAGACAGTGTACGCCTGCGAGAAAGAGTAAATTTATACATCTTGAAGTTCGTAATTCTAAAGTTGCGTGGCAATCACGCGTGTGAACGAAGTGGTGAACTACCGTAATGCAGCAGACGCAAAATCAGACCGAGGGGCCGGGTGGTCTGTTGGGTATCATATGCAAGTGCGGACGAGTAAGAACGTGAAGCGGGGGCGGGTTGTGATAGTACAAGCATGGATAGGGATCCTTTTGATCAGGAGGAGAAACCTGTCGCGTGCCATATGCGGGTGCGGACGATAGTAAGGGAGTAGTCCTGGTATATTATTATACAGGTATGGCCAGGGAGCCAGTCTCCGGGTATCCATGCATATTACCCGCGAGTGTGGGAGGAAGAATGAGAAGCAGGGAGAAATTATGATAGTGCAAGACGCCATGAATGGTCGATTTCCAGGTATCCCTGTAGAATGATCGCTAACGGATCCATCAATGCGAATACAGTTACGACCGCATTTCGCAGCTGCGTATTATAGTTAATGGAATAATGATGTAAGTATGTAATTTTCATAGTCCGTGTGAGAAGTCAAACAAATGCCTGGATTTTTATGCTTGATTTCCAAGCCTCAAGATCCGAAACAGGAATTAGATCGCGGACGAACCACCCCACTTTGTGTCGGGGTGGAATTGGGGCTTTCCCTCCCAGAGGGCAACAGAGAATTTGGGTGGATCATAACGAGCAGGGTCCGACAGGGTGCCGCGCGATTGTAGTGCCCGCCCAGTTCCGGAGCGGTGCGCGAAAAATGTCGACACAAAAGGGCCCCCCGAGATAGTGAAGGCAGCAGGGTTATTGTGTGTGAGTTTGATGGCAGAGCTCCCTTCAGGGTCTGGCCTAAATCTGGGAAGACCGCCTTCGGGCTTGGGCAGTAGGCGCACGAGGATGAAGAGACGTTCGAAGGGTCGATTGGGCAGCAGGCGGATGAGCGCGCCAAGCGGGATAGACACGAAGCCGAGTACAAGTGAGATGCCCCACTCAAGGCGACCAATACGCGTGACCTGGAATGCAGTGCCACCAATAAAAATTATGGTAATTTGCACGGCTATCTCTGCAGCGCCTGTCATGAGGGTGATCCAGATTGTGGTAAATGTGACTAACCGATTAGGGTTATGACCAGGAAGTACCGATTGCTAAGTATGCCTTCGAAGATGTTCAACTTGCGGTCGACCCGTCGTGAGTTCACCAAATTGAAAATTTGGGCGAAGACAAATACGTTGAAGACCACAGTTTGAACGATGGTGCCGTTCGCCGATGTCGGCTCGAAGCCTAGTATCTTGATACCGAGGAAATGGAACAGCAGGATGATTGTAATCTGATAGACGGACTGCAGCAGGATCTGCTTGTACATATTCACCGTAAATAGCGGCGCGGTCTGCTTGTCGGGCATTCGGTCAAGTAGCGCCGGCGAGGCGGGATCTGTAGCCAGCGCAAGAAAAGCGAACGTATCCATGATAATAATGATCCATAGAAGCTGTACAGCAGAAAGCGCTGAGGTCATGGAATTGGATGCAACGGCGGTCACGAAAGTAATAACAACCGCGGTGATGTTTGTAGAGATCTGGAACTGCAGGAACTTCCGAACGGCGTCATTGACGCAGCGACCCCATATAATTGCCTTGACCATAGAAGAGAAGTTGTCGTCCATGACAATGATGTCGGACGCCTCTTTGGCAACCTCAGTGCCTGCAATGCCCATGGAGAACCCTACATGCGCTGTCTTGAGAGCAGGTCCATCATTTGTACCATCTCCCGTGACGCCAACAATTTCACCCAGTGCGCGAAGTTTCTCGACCAGAATCTTCTTGTCTTCCGGTGACGAACGAGCAAGAACTTGAAGACGAGGAACGATCTCGAGCATTTGGGCATTATCAAACTGACGAAAAACGGGTCCCTCCATGATGATCCCACCAGCCTTCAAAATACCACATTGCATGGCGATTGAGCAGGCTGTGAATACATCATCACCTGTGCACATCTTCACATCGACACCAGCTTTGTGACAATCCTCGACTGCCTCCAAAATGCCGCCCCTGAGAGGGTCTTCGATGCCCACAATCGCGATTAGCGTCAGGTCTTGTACAAGGTCTTCGTATGGCACCTGCAACAAATGAGTCATGTGAAAGAGCCAGACCAAAAACACGTACTTCGTCCACTACAGAGGCCTCGATGCCTGGGGGTGGCCAAGACGGAAAGTCTCTATAACACAACGCAATGGTACGCAGGGTCTGATTCGCATAGAAAATGATTGTCCTCGTGATGCTCTCCTCTGAAAAGTCATCGATTTCTGCTAATTCAACATCGCCGCAATCAGCGGGACCCCCCTGCTGATGCACAACGACGTGCCGTCTACACAACTTGGTGAGGATCTCACTAGCGCCCTTGATGTAGAGACGATAGCCGTGCGCGAGCTTGACCACGGCACCCATAGCCTTGCGTTCACTAGAAAATGGCATGATTTGAATGATTTGAGCGGCGTCTCTCGTCTCCTTGTAGTTCGGCCATCCGAGTTCCTTGGCGAAATTCAATAATGCCATCTCCGTTTTGCTCCCGACGAACACACGCTCTCCGGTATCCTTTTCATCGTCTTCGAAGGCAGTGGAGTTCACGGCGATGGCTTCGTTGCATAGGGTAAGTAGAGATGGGCTCAGGACAGTGTTGAGTTGAGATTGATCGATGGAAAAGTCTTTACGAAGGACGTTAAAATCAAAACTCCTACAATGGTTGCGATCTTCATTCGCACCCGTTCGAGCTTGGTGGTCCTCGAGTTTGCGAACAAACTTTGCATGAATCCCGATTGAGCCCGCGACAACAAGCATGGCGTTACGAGTTAGTGTGCCGGTCTTGCCAGTGCAGATCACAGAAGCGTTCGCCATCGTCTCGCACGAACCCAAGACGCAAACCAAAAGATTTTCTTTTGTCATCCTCTTGGTGGCAAAAGATAAGGCGAGCAAGACAGCCGATGGAAGTCCTAAAGCGGTATTCGTGAACAAGCAGGATCTGACGTAAAAGCAGAACATTACCTTCCGGGACGGCGACAACAACCAAGGTCAACGAGATGATGAGAATTTGGACAAAGGCCATGCCGTTCTGGTCGGCGCTCCTGCACTACGGGTTAGTGAAACAAGCGACAGGATCACTGGCATGCGTACCTTGCGGGCTCGCCTGTGGCGAGTCGTGCGACGAACCTAATCATCAACGAGGAAAACAAAATAATGCCGGCGATACTTCCGATCTTCGCGGTCAATTCGGCGAGGGTGTTGAGCTTCAGTTGAAGCGGAGTGTTCTCCGCGTCCGTCCGAAGAGCTAATGGAGTTGTTGTTCGTGACACTAAAAAATAAAAGAAAATTTCGCACCCATCATGATCCTGCCGTTGAAACTCTTCGTGCCTACGGCGACGACGACATAGCTGCCGACGCCTTCCAGAACCTTGCTGCCACTGACGATAAAACAATCCGTGTGTGTAGATACATGGGGCGCCTTGCTGTGCTGCTCCCCCCCGAGGGCGCCACCTTCAGGATGAACACTGTTCCGCAACCCCAGTGCCAGGCAGTCGGTGTAGGACGCCTTCTTGATGACATCCGACTCGCCAGTTGCCGCCGATTCGTCACACTTAACGTTGTGCCCAGACAAGAAGATGCCGTCGCAGGGGACAATTTCCCCGGGTTCCAATAACGCTACATCACCAACCACAACTTCCTGAGATACGAAACGCACAGCGAAGATAATGAGATAGCGCTCGAATTAAAAAAGATACCAGCATACTTTGACGTCGATAAGATGCTCCACCCCGCTGCGAATGACCTTTACCCCACGTTCTTCCTTCTTCTCGTTGAGAACTTTAAATTGCCGTTCTTTTTGCCAGTCGTTTAACGACCCGACAACCACCTGTATAATTTGAACATGACACGAGATCCAGATGTGTAGCGGGTGATGCGATTCTCACCACAATCAAGACAGCGACCATTGTTGCAACGCCCTCTACCCAATCGACAGGCGGTTCGCCATCAGGGAGAGGCGTTCCGAAATCTTGAAAGAGTCCGAGCGCCAGAGAGACAACTGCTGCGATAGACAGCAAGACCTTGATATGAAGGAAATAAAAATAGTGCTGAACCATGTAGAATGATACGCACGAGAATTTTATCTTTTAGCGCGAGCCACATTAAAGCGAGTAGGCTCTTGCTGGCTCGTTGCGGGAGAACGTTCTCTCCAAATACCCGTCGCCTTTCTGAGAGCGATGCCAAATGAGGATTAGAATTTTCTTCATCCTGAGATACGTCATGCGGTGCAGTTACTACGATGGCTGACAAGGGATGTTCGTCCATTCGATCGTGTCTTTGTGAAGCAACTGGTGTACTATCAAACGATTCACGACTAGCTATCGTCAAGCCGCGTGTTCGATGAGTACCAATGCCCTCAAGAAGGGCGTCAACACCTCCGAGGGCCGAGAGCGCCTCGAGACACTTCGGGTCGAGAAGACTAGCCAATTCAAATGGTCTGAATGTGAAAGGGCAAGGGTCGACTAATTCATCCTGAACGAGCTCAACCATTGCGATACCGCCGCTCCCCTGGTTCGATTTTTGGCTGTCTGAACTGACGTTGAGTGGTGGACCACTAGTGGCGACGTTGTTAGTAAATCCAGTGTCGGATCTGGCAAGGTGGGGCGTTGAGCAGTCGGATGCGGTATCGACGTGCGTATATGTGGGAGAAGCGATTGTGCTAACGGGATCTGATCTAATGGGTTGAAGAGCGATCATCCCATACCCGGCACTGGCGTAGTCAGGTTCAGTTTCATCGACGCTGCTATGACGCTCGTGAAAACTAGTAAAGATGTCGTTGCTAGCCTTGCGATGATGGGTTGAGACCTTATCCGAGAGAAGGTGCAAGGAAGAATAACCGCTGCGCTCCTCAGGCTGGATGTCGGGAAGGGAGAGAGAGGTTGTAAAATGGACGGAAGACTGAGTGGATAGAGTGGGGAAAGGAGGAACGAAAGAAGCCCCCACATTTGAGGAGACTACGGTTGAAGGGTGAGGATTCTGAGGAGACAAGAAATTTGAATCACGTGCACGAGGCGCCATAAAGCCGGGAAAAGTCTAGCTGACAAGCTTAAGAAAGAGAGAAACCTTATAAGGTGTCACCACCTGATGAGGCTATGTGTTCTGCGTAGAATTTCCGATCTGGCTGAAAGACCGAAGGCACCATTTTGTAGTGTGCGTGTAAGCACAGAGCAATTATGTCTTTCAATGACCAGATCATCTTCCTTTTCCAGTCATTGCCAATGTCAAACCGTTGCTCCCACGCTTCCCGAACTACCAAGCGCACAGCCAGAATCCGCTCACCGCAGTGACAATATTCAGACGTCGAAGAGAATCTCAATGGCCAAGCATTAATGATGTCTTTCCATGATGACGCAGATCATCTTCCTTTTCTAGTCATTGCCAATGTCAAACCGTTGCTCCCACGCTTTCCGAACTACCAAGCACACAGCGGGAATCCGCTCACCGCAGTAAGAGCTTGCATTTACCAACTGCCAAATGAACGCAATGCTCCTCAGTACGCCATATGCTTGCTGTGGTCCACAATCATGTCTACGTTATGGTCCCCTCCATATCGATGGCTTCGCTAAATTAACGCCCCCACTTGAAACGTGCGGCAAGGCCCCCATGCTTTCGATTATCATTCCCCTATGTATCTCTCCTGTCATGTCACCTTGCAGCAATACATACAGTGTATCACCGATCACCAACCACTTCAAGTTGTACCGTAGCGCACGTGGGCAGCTGATGTTTTCCTTTTTCGGAGCGTCACCCGTCACCCGGGTGGCGCACCAAGACCCGCATACTTTCCATTGCCGAAACATGGCAAGATAATATACACCAAATTGGGACAGCAGCGCAGTCAGAGGCGGAAAACAGCGGAGCTGAATGTGCTGCCTGACTGACTGAAGTATGAGCGCTTGAGCACGGAAGGAGTGATCAGTCTGGGGAAGCTGAACCACATCGGGTGTGCATGTGAAGAAGTCGAGAATTCGGAGTTGCTTTGGCGGTGGGGCTTGATGGTCTTGTAAGAAAGATGTAATCTCTGAACTTGAGAAGGGGATAATTGACGGCAGTTCCCGCGATTTTTCGTTCAATAGATTAGTGAAATTTTGAACTGGGCTCAGCATTGCATTCTCGCAACAATGCCATTTCGCAAGATCGGCCATGATGTCAAACTTGCAGCTGTAATGCGAAGATTGCGTTCGGTACATTAATCGTTGCGCAATACGAGTTCGAAGGGGAAGTAGTCAATCGAGTATGGAAGTAAGCAACGAGATGATAAAGTTGAGATAAGAGCGAGACGTAATTCCAGTGGGTGTGCTTGGATTTGATAGTGCCAGTAAACTTGGGTTAATTCTGATGATCTATTACAAGGGTACATGAAGCCTTATATACGAGAGGTAAGAGCCAAAGCGTTCTGTGGACATGAGAAGGAGTGGCAATGGACAAAGGGAATGTGGCTGTGACGCGCGATTTGTGTCAAAGCGTGAGGTCCAAGCGTAAGGTGGCGCCGTGTAATAATGGAATGTGAAGTAGATGTAAGACGGGAAAAAGATGTGAAATGTAAAAGGGAAGTAAGCTGAAGTAAAGGATGTATCGAAGGCGCTTCGGATGTGAGACGTGTGGCGTTCCGCATCTCAGAACGTGGCGGACGGTCTTTGTTATGTTTCGTTGTGGTTCGGGGAGCACAGGAATGCGTATCATTACACAGCAATCCAACTGCACCAATGTGATCTCCTTCCTCTTTGCGATATCCTATCCTCGAGTGCTGTACCTGCTCTGAACGAACTTAGTCTCGCATTTTGAAACTGGCGGGAAACTGGCAATGTCGTCAAGCGCCAGCCTAGCAGAATTCTCCATCTGCATACTCTAGATCGTGAGGATATCGATTGCCTACTTTGCCTCATCAGGCAGAATCTCGACTACTTCCTGGACGAGTTCATGCACATGCTGAAGACAAGTCAATTCATATCTGTCCACTTCACGACAATCTTCCGCGAGCTCGACCGTATTGGCCTTAGCTACAAAAAAAACTCAAACGGATCGCAAAGGGACGCAACGAGACTCTCTTTGCAGAGTTCATTGCATGGTTCAGTTACTTCAGTATGATCCATCAGAGTTAGTATTCATTGAGGAGACGTCAAAAGATGAGCGAAACCTGGTAGGCATTATGGATGGTCGAAGAAAGGCAAACGTGCGGAGAAACGACAGGTTTTCGTGGGTAGACGACGAACAACAACATGTCTATCCTCTTCTTTATGATCTTGTCCATCTGCTTCATCTGAATACTCAATATTTGTATCGGGGTCACTGCATGATCAAGCAGGCTTTTGTGTTTCTTATTGGTAGTATAAGCAGTTATTTGTGGCATGGTGGTATAGGGTACATATGTTGAATACAGTGTTTTGACGACGAAATCTCACTGTTCAAAGTTTCCTAATTGAATGAAAGGAACGGCCATCATTTATGCAAACAGCTGTAAAAAAGAAAGGCCCCGTAAAGGCAGAGGGGATCGAATAATGACGTCGTTGTCCTCGGAAAACATGCTGTGGCCTGAATTGGTCCGTGAGATGATCGTGTATGTTTCCCCAGACTGATCACTCCTTCCGTGCTCAAGCGCTCATACTTCAGTCAGTCAGGCAGCACATTCAGCTCCGCTGTTTTCCGCCAGGAATTCTGACTGCGCTGCTGTCCCAATTTGGTGTATATTATCTTCTTTCTTGCCATGTTTCGGCAATGGAAAGTATCACGAGTGATTTGAAAAAATGTTTCCTGTGCACCACCACAGCTTCAACAAGCTTTCATTTCCTGTAATAATCACCTACCTACCCAAAATCATATACCTAATATTAGATGCGAAAGGAGTTGATTACGATTGTCCTGAATATGATAAGTAACCAGGTGGCAATCGTGTGTACATGCATGATATTGATATTCATTGCTGAGCGCACTGCCAGGGGTCGCGCATTCGAACGCAGTCTGTGACTATGCATTTAGTTCGTACGCACCAAGCTTAAGATTTTGTTCTTTTGCACATCACTACAGATCCTCGAGGCTCGAGCTAATGCATCGCCATAGAACAACATTACATAAAGCCACCCACCTCTTCACGTCTGTTCTAGCACACCACCACAATATTCGTCGTCTTATGGTCAGCTATACCTTGGATCCAACACGCCAAAATCATGAGCATCCCACACTTCACTTCTTAATATATAGTCAATCCGCATTTTCAGCAACTCACCGTTCGGACAGGCCTCTTTCCCCCTACCCCCTTGACATCAGTGGCTTCGGGTCGAACGGAGATTTGGCACCACCAGCCGCCAGCACCAGTCCAATATCCCCTGCTAGATGTACTTGCTGAGGGGGGTCCTCAGGAGGAACGTTAAGTTCTCATTGGAGCACTCGGATTGATCAACGGTACATTCGGGGGGTCCGCCTGGCGGAACTCAGTGCCCTTTCCTCGGTCCTTCTGCGTTTGAAGCCTGTTTGCTTCATTGCTTCTTGCATGTGCCCTCGCCACATTAGCGCTCCTTGCCCATTCCCTATCCTCTATATCCAAGGTCATTCCCACAGGTTATTGAATCGCGCTCGTGCGCAGATGGTCTGACATCATCATCAGTTGATGCTGGAGACGCTTCCCCTTGAAGAAGCTGCCCAATCGCTCGCATAGATGCCTCCCACAATATCACCGGTTACCCTTACCCAACTCTCCAACGTTTCCGCTCACACCTAAGACCTGTCTGTACAAACCGTCACGCTCTTCCAGGACGGAGCATCATCGCGATCACTACATCTGAGAACACAGATAAGGAAGCCAGATGGCGCGAGACCGTCAACGCTGGGCACAATTTAGGCGGCAGTATCGCGGATGCTCCAGACAGCTTCGGCCAGGTATCGATGCTCACAAAAAGATACAGGAGGGCACAATGTAGTCATAACTTTTTGGCAACTATGATCCGTGGCCGAGTGCTGTACTGTCCGTCTAGTTCACCTCGCAGTGCAGAGGAATAATTACAAAGGTGATTACCATTGTATCGTTACACAGAGTCGGATATCTGGTGGAGTCTTGGAAATAAACAACGCGTAACGCATCTCTGAAAAATCGCGACAATTGGTTGATGGCACCACAAACCTATTGCCGCCTTGCGGGGTGTTCGGGTGCGCACGACGACAGTTCGTTATACAAATCCTGCACAACGGATATTGCAGCGTCGACTAGATTGTCTGCCTGGCCAATTGCTGATCTCTCCTCCAACCATCTCAAAATCCGATACACATCTCTGGCTAACCCAGGCCTTATAGAGTCATGATTTGGGTCGGAGACGTTCTGCCTTGTCGCTGTCACGAGAGCTGGCAGTGCATCAATGATGTCAACACTATCCAGATCATCAGACAAGTAGGAGCCCCAGATATTCCATGCCCTCTTGATCAATCTCCAGCGCTTTTGTGGGGGGGGGGGGCAAGGTGGTCCTTGTCCAAGGGATCAACGCGCAGGAAGATCATAGTAAGGTAGGTTTTGTTGTGGTCAAGTGGGGATTCAAGAACGTTGTCAAGTAGATAATTGCACCACTCGAGATGTCGGTCGCGGGTTAGACGTTTGCACCACCCGTGATTCTTCGCGAGGGAGGAGATGAGACGCAAGTAGCAACGATTTCGGATATCATCGTCGTACCGGAAATGTTGTGCAACACCTGAAATAGCGCGAGAGAGTGCATCCAGGAGTATAGCGTCAACCCCCTGTGAGATCCCGTCATATGTAATAGAAGAAAGTTCTGCTCTAGCATCAGAAATAACCCTCAGCGCGGCATATCGAAGTCGGCGGGGTCTGTTGGCATCCATACAACGGATGAGCGTATCAACATAGCGAGGTCGCAAAGTAGGGCTTCCTAGCCTGCGCATGGCGCTCAGTGCAAGTAGAGCATCACCAGCTGAGTCGTAATCTCTTCTGTCTCCTAATGCACCCACCAGGTAGTCGATGAGCCAATCAAAGTCTTCATAGGATGGGGTGTGCCCGTTACTGTGACACCACATGAAATCAAATCAGTTCTTCATCGTCCGGAAGTGAAAGATGATCTGTCAACCCATGCACAATCATCGTTCTCAAGGCAGCGCGTGTGTCGGCCATATGTCTTTGTTGATCGCCACCGTCCTCCATATTCTGGAGTTGAAGATAGGTAACACAAGCGTCCATGAATGCATCGCGAATGAAATAATTTCTATCTGCACAGGAAAGCCAAGTAGTATTTTCTCTCCGAGTGACTGGAGGGGGTTTCAATGAGTGTATGCGGAGGTGCGTTAAGGCCTTGCCACAGGTCACAAATGACTCTGACCCGCGGACACACGTCACGAAGATATCACATATGCGTGAATATATTGCCGAAACTTCAAGTTCCGGCGGCCATTGCACGCGAGGTACCATCCCAGCAGCAGCTTCGACAACTTCCGGGTGCGCGGATGTTTCGAGTGTCCATCGTATAGCAGATACAGCAGTGCCAGGAGTGGGTGTCGGTGTGACTGGAGGGAATTTTGTGCAGATAGTTCGAAGAAGGGCCGATCCTGCTGTCTGAAAAGGGCAGTCGGGATGCAACACAGATATGAACATAGTGGCCACGTAGAAGAGGGTGCCCGAAGCTGTAGGGATAGATGATGATGCTGGTTTTTTTTTTTTTTTTTTTTAAATCTGAGTTTATTGTCCTTCAAGGCCATAGGCCCTATGTTAGACAGCCCTATCGTGTATGTAGACGTATATGTGTTTTTCTTTTCGTAGTAATCAAACCTAACACGTACTTCCCCGTCCGAAGACAGTAAGTACAAAGGGAGACTGTGGTAAGGTAATTGCGAAAGAATGGGGTGGTGAGTGGGGGTTAATGATATAAGACTTGCCAGTGCTCATGATTTCCCAATGCGTCCCGTCACCCTCCTCCCCAATCTTTGTTGACCCCCTGTGTTCCTACAGTGACCGGCGACCAGCGACTTGCGGTCTACCCTTTGTTTGGAGAAGGTAATCATGTGATATGGAGACCAGCCATGTGACCTCTAAAGCCTCCACCACCCGTCAGCCTGTAACAATATTAGACTTGTTGCACGATATAGAACCTGAAGGAAACTTACATTGTCTACAAGGCGCTGATACAGCGCGTTTCCACTTCTGCCATGCTTGACAGGATTATATGTCGCAATGAATTTGGTGAGGAGGATATCATCTTCCGTAGAGAACTCTGCACGCATCCTAGGTGAGGAAACATGGTAAGCAAAAGAATCTATCGTGAAAAACGAAAGCACAGACCCTCTTTCGTGCTGTCATCGACTCGGAGGAAGCTTGACGCGTCCTTCGTAACGCGTCATAGTCACGCTGCTAATGTCACGTCACCCTCCCGAATTTAGTACGAAGTCCTCGAGAAATTTACGATTGCATAATCTAAATTCTGTAAAAGCAATCCTTATTTGTCTTATTTTGCCGAATCTGCTGCCGCTGCAGCCTGCAGTGGACTCGCAACGGAATAATAAAATTCTTGTTGGGCCTAGTCCACAGAGGCCTAAAGTATATACCAGAGTAGATCCGGTACGAATATGCGCTATTGTTGTGATGTTATTCAACGATAAGTGAAAATTATGCATTTCCCAGACTGACTATTGGCATATAAAAACGAAGTCCCGGACATGATTCAGACGACTTACCTCAACCAAATGATGTCGGATGACTTACTTTAGGAGCACAAAAGATTATAAGGAGCGTGACAGTCAGTCACATTCATAATGACACAAGTCACAACTTCTGAGCGTTGAACGATGTCAACAAGTCCAAAATTGCGCATCGCGTTCATTCACCCTGACCTAGGAATCGGTGTGTATGTTATGCTGAATTTACGCATAGCGTTCAACTCACCGTATAATACGCAGGAGGAGCCGAAAGGCTGGTTGTAGATGCCGCACTGGGCTTACAATCTCTGGGCCATTCCGTGGATATATACACCTCTTACCACGACCCGAGCCATTGCTTTGACGAGACAAGAGACGGTATGCCAGTGACTCTCCCCTAAATTGCTGATGCAAACCTTCAACTCTCCATAACAGGAAGACTGCGTGTCCACCATGTAGTTCCACCGCTACCTCGGTCTATACGCGCCAAGTTCCATATCATGTTCGCACATGCAAGGCAACTGCACCTCACCCTGCACCTCATGTGCACATCAGCGCATCAATATGATGTCTTCTTTGTCGACCAACTCTCTACCTGTATACCATTCCTTCGAACGTTCTGCGGAAAGCGCGTTGTTTTCTATTGCCATTTTCCAGATAAACTTCTCGCAAGCGGGGCCTATGTAGAGGGTCGGCGGATGAGGACTATCAGTCTCCTGAAATCTATTTATCGTTTCCCAATGGATTGGCTAGAGGAGATTACTACGAGTATGTATACGATCACCTATACAGAATTTACATTTACCGGAGACCTAGCACAGGCTGATATAATCCTCGCTAACTCGAGGTTTACTGCACGAGTGACCAAATCGCACTTCCCTTCTCTTAGACACCAGCTGAAAGTCGTCTATCCTGGAATCAATATTGCAGCATATATTTCACCAATCGACTTTTCAGATCCTGATATTCTTCAGGTCGCCTCGTGAGTTTTATCTTTTCTTAATCCCTGAATGGCTCATGTATTCCTGGCGAAGAAAACGGCGAACTTTGTTGTCTCTCAACCGGTTTGAGATGAAGAAGAATGCTGCTTTGGCGATAGAGGCATTTGCGATGCTGAGGAACAAGGACTCGAACACATCAGACATCAGGCTGGTTCTTGCTGGTTGGTCGGTACAAGTCGTTATGGATGCTTGTCGCTAACTATCGTTCAGGTGGCTATGACCCCCGTCTCGAGGATAACATACGAACCTTGAAATCCCTCATTCAACTGGCGCAGTTCAACAGCCTTACTTACAACGTCATCACTCCATCGCAATCCCGTGTGATAGTACCGACGTTCCCAAAGATTACCTCGAATGAACCAGATATATTATTCCTCTTAAATTTTACCACATCCCAGCGTTCAGGTCTACTCCAGGCTCAATCTACAGTCGCTTTGTTATATACCCCGGCAAACGAACACTTCGGAATCGGACCAGTGGAGGGAATGATATGTGGTCTACCGATACTTGCCTGCGATAGCGGTGGCCCCACAGAGAGCGTTGTTGACCAGCCGGCAGAACAAAGGACTGGATGGCTCTACAATCCTCAATCATCGGTATGGGCTCAAGCATTGGAAGAAATCTGTAATCTCTCGGAGACAGAAAGGATGGCTCTCTCGCAGAGAGCTCGGGACCGTGCCCACAGGTTATTTGGAATGGAGGCGATGGCGAAATCACTCGAGGAAGTTTTGCAGGATGCAGTATCTATGGGGCCAGTGTCAAGAACGGGAATGTGGCTCGTGATCTTTGCATGTCTGGGGATGCTAGCGGCGCTAATCGTTCGGTATGGATATCTTTCAGGGTAGCGTTCCGATTGCGAGTGGATGTTATCTCCGTTTTCGGTTTCCGCTTAGATCGCAATAAATTATGTCCGTCCGGTCGATCGCCTGCTTACTAAATGAACACAGCAACCTGCTTCCCGACATTATCAACCTCCCATTTTCATCATAGACAATGCTCCGGTAGTATATCGGACAGCACCTGTCATGCTTAAAACATGGCAGCGCGATAGAGGGATTCGACTCCCAGCCTAATAATACGTGATTAATGTCTGCTACACGTTAGCCCCAAAGTATTCTCTTTTCGTGGATGCAGGTACTTCGATCTGCGGAACACCCGGACCTGGTTTTGGGCGGTGTGTGTCGACAGCACCAATAGGGAGTGTGTAACTATGGATTATAAGCTCCTTGGCATGAAGGAAAAACAGGATAGTGGCAAAGAGGGAAGATTAAGGGAAAATCAAGGAGGAAGAGCTCACCGTTCCTCATCACAGCCATATGCCTTCGGAGTGAGCTTGATTACAGTATGTAATGGTACATTGATGTACGGCAAATCAGCCTGTGGGAGATCGTGAAAGTACGCGTATAGGCAACGGATGATTGCCTGCATGTTTGTCAGCACAAATTCTTACCCCTAGGGCATAAAATAGAAAAAGATTTTTTAAAGAAACAAAGGTGTGCAGAGGAAATACTGGAGAACATGGATATGCGCGCACTTGGTGTCCAAAGATCAATATGTTTTCCTGCCGCTCGAGCTCCATGATGACGGGCTCTAGCCGTACAACAACATCTCTGTAGGATTCGCCGCCTCGGTAACGATAGTTGAATTTGTCTTCGTCACGGTTGGCAAAGTCTTCGGGGTAGGCTTGCTGGGGTGTGGGAATGCACATAAACGGATGCCAGATGGAGAGAAAGCCATGCGTACCTCGATCTCCTCGTAGGTCATACCATCACAGACGCCGGCATCGAGTTCGTCGAGGGACTTCCAAGTAAGCTTGGTATAAGGAAGTTCCGCGGCGGTTTGTATTGTGCGTTGAAGGGTGGAAGTCCAGACCTGTATATTTGAGATGAGGTTTTTACCACTACAATAGGCTGGACAAGTACAATAAGAGGTGCATCCCCAATATTATTTCGCACAAGCTCAGGGAGCGAGTGAGCGTACGCAAGGCCGCGTTCTGAAAGTGGCGAGTCCCCGCCAATCCGGCCCTCGACATTAAATTGACTCTCTCCATGCTATATCAAGACATGAGTTGATTTTCTGCCTCTCAAAAAGCCACGCACTCTGGAAAGAAATATATTCCGAGGCTTCACATGCAGATTCATCAGATAAAAAGCAATGCGGCTCTGCAAGTATCCATTGATTCTGCTGAGTGTGACTTCATTTCCAACGTCGGTGATCCGCAGATAGCTAAGGTGGGGTTCAGTGATAGTCTCGTAGACCGCTTCGTACTCTCTGATACGGCGGAGGAAATCTCGTTCAGCCTCTTCGCGAGGAAGGTCCTTATAGTCCGGGTCGCCAGAGGAGACTTTAAGGGCAACGTTTGCAGCAATGACTGCGGGATCGTTGCATACGGACTCCAAGAAGATGACGGACATGCCCTTTTCTTTGGCAACGCGGGCAGAGATTTTTGCACTGGGCGAGTTGGAATTAATTATCACTATTAGACCACCAACCAAGTTTAATAGTATGCATACCGTCTGGTACGGGTACTGTTAGTGGCATCTGAGAGACAGTGAATGGAACAACAACTAAGATGGAGAGGGAAAACCTACCGTGTATAGCGACGTTCCCGCCCTTTTTGAGCCATTGAATGAGCATTTCGAGGCTATCTTCTGCAAGTTGCTCGCGAAGCCTGGTGGCCTCTACGTTATTGTGGCTGAAGTAGCTGGATGTATGGTCTTCGAGAATGCCACTTCTGTAGAAAAATAAGGGTTATGTATACACAATGAAATCTTCCATACTGCTGTGCTTTTCTGTGAGCGCGTGAACGGCGGAGCTGGCCGACATTAAAGACCTAATCGATAGTAAGTATTTAATTGGGCTAAGGACCAAGTAGCAGACCTGGACGTCGTACTCTAGCCACTGGGGGGTGGGGGTAAGTAAGATCTAACTTCAGGATAATGGATAGACCTTAAGATAGCGCATCAGCTTGTTGCTGAGATAAGATTTTCCACGGGCGGGTAATCCCACCATCGCAAGGACGATCTTTGCTTCAGAATAATCTGGTTTGGCGACTTGCATAGTAGAATGATAGATGAATGAAATAAATGAGAAACGATACTGTAATCAGAGACGAACCTTTGTTACCGATACCGACGACGGAGCGTGGAGGTGTCGGGGCTTGAGAGTCTTTCCGGCTGGAGGCAGTGGACTCGTCGAATTGCTTTAGCCTGTATTTATAATTACGATGTGAACGAATCCCAGAGATCGTGGGTCATGCACTGACATTGGTCCACCAGCACGGAATATTGCTGGTGGATGGTTGCGGACAACGCTGTCTGGGACAGCGTCGGTGTTGTCTGCCATGTCTTCGATGGCACCAAGGGCTGCGGTGAGCTCGGAGGAGAGAGTGGGGAAATGGACTCTGTTGTGGTCTTCGTATGAATGGCTCATTCTGTCGGTATTTATAATGCAAGAGTCTCTAACTTTCGATGCGAGAATTTCGAGTTGATGTATTATCAATGAATCTTACTATGATAGCAAGGGAGGGCAATTATCTCCGGCACCTGCCACAAGCGTGTCAATTACAAATCAGTAAATTCTGCCATGTAATCAGACTGTTCATCATGCAAGCAAAAGGTTTCCATACAACGCTCTCTACTCGCATTTCTCTGCATGCACGTCATGAGTATGCAGCATGTAACCTGTTTATCCTCTACGAACTTCCACCAGATATCATTATCGATCCATTTGAGCTCAACGACCGTGGACTCTACTTCGAGATTCTGGGGAATACAGATCTGGAGTTACCTATCTCGGCGGTAGAGAATGAAGTAGGTTGGCTGCTGGTAGCCCCCGAACCGGAAAAAGAAGTGGTGGTGGTAGATCTACCGCTTCATGTGAGATACGGTGTGCCAGACGAGGGTTATAACCCTCGTCACATTATCCAGCTACCTCCTCCGACCTGCTTCTGGGGCTGTCCTTCCTCTGGTACGTCTCGAGCTTTTTTCCCCTTCTTCCTTTCTTTTTCGCCCTCATGTTACAACTTCTTCAGGCAAATCTCTCGGCGGCATCTTACCATCTCGGTCTCCCAAGTTCGCCATGCTCAACGCGTCCACTCATTTCGAAATAATCGAGCACACCACTTCATCACCTCTCTCAGTTAATATTCCTGTCGGAAATATGAACCACATCCTCTATATCGAGCTAGGTACCATTATTGTTACCTTCTTTGCCTTCATCTACATTGCCCAGCGCTGTTGGGCCCTCTCCAAAACCCTCTATTCTGTACCACTTAAGATGCAATAATAGCTCTTTAGCACATTGGCGAGCGCGCCCTACTTTGAAATAATATGACCTACTATTGTTTACACTGCTGCAAGCCTGGCTCTTCGATGTATCGACCACTCTCACGCGTAAACATTCAGATTCTAGATAAACACCACATACGAACACGTACTGGAGGGGAAGCATCATCCACTTAGTAACACAGCTAGGCCGCAAAAACATCGACAGTAGATACATCATGCAAAGAGTGATCAAGGATTTACCGATAGAAGCCGATGATAATTATTAAAGGTGTGGATATGGGGAGGAATGGGAGACATGGCAGTAATATCCTGGATCACTAGCAAATAACACATTCATCTTTGGCTTGTTGTCGTGTCGGGCGCCCAACGTTGAAGCGCTTATTACCCATACGCTTCATCTCCGTCAGTCGGTTCATGGCTCGCTTATTGTTCTGTGCTATAAAGACTTTGAAATGGAAGTAATGCACACATATAGTAGGTGGACATACCTGCCGCTCTCATATACCACCTTTTGGCGAACTCGATGTCCTGCTTAATTCCAATACCCACCTCAGCATAGTACCCCACAGCATATTCTGCTTTGCTCAAGCCCTTGTTGGCAGCCTTGCGCGCCCATAGATACGCTTCAGAGTCACTCTGCTTTAACACGCCTTCACTGCCTGTTAGATACCATCCACTGAGAGCTAGCTCAGCTTCCGAATCCCCTTTCTCTGCTGCCTTGGTGTACCACGCTATTGACCGCCTAGGGTCAACAGGGCATGTCAGCGTGCCATATTCGTAGCATTGTCCAAGCTTAAACTGTGACTGTGTATAGCCAAGGCGCGCAGCTTGTTCATACAGTGATTTGGCATATGCGGGGTCGTGTTGAACCAATTGAGAGTTTGGCATTTCATGAAGCATGGCAAGTTCATGTAGCGCGTGTGGATTTTCCTCGTCAGCTTGCTCTGCGGCCCGTTTCAACCAGCTGATAGCCTCTCTCGGACTCTTCTGCCCTCCCAAAGAACCAAGTAAAAGGATCATGCCCAATTTGTACATCGCGGCGGTGTCACCTAGCGATGCTGCTTTTCGGTAGAAAGCAGAAGCCCGCTGCGGGTTCTCCCGCGTCCCTGCTCCGATTTCGTTACAGACAGCGACGCGATATGAGGCTGCTGCATGATTTTGTTTTGCAGCCTGCAAGTACAAGTGATACGCACGCTCATGATCCACTTGGAGACCCAGAGAGCCCGTCCCGAAACAGTTGGCTAAGAAGAACTGCGCCTCATCGTATGCTTCTTTCTGCTCCGCTAATCGGCGAATGGTCTTGAGGGATTCTTGCACGAGTAAGTCACGGTACTTCTTCACAGCGCGTTGGTCCCTAGCATCCGCTCCTATCTTCTTGGCGGCGTCTATTAGATATTTTGCATATAAGAAGTGAGCCTCAGGGTCTGGATCAGCTTTAATACGCTGTCGATACTGGTCGATGTATTCCTTCGTGAATGGAGGGGCAGTAAGATCGACTGCCTTCGTTTTCCTGGTGCGTGGATTAACTGATGCAGAGGTCGGAGAACGTTGTAACGATGACGGCCGAAGCTCGAACTCGGGGTCATCCAGCCCTTGAAGCACTGACGGGTTAGGTGGGCCATTATAAGGCGACATCCCAGGATTACCGCCATAGGGTCCTGGACCAGGCTGCGCAAGGTAAGGTGTGGATTGGCTTAATGGAAGCGATGCTTGGCTCAAAGAAAGGGATGCTTGACTCAAAGGGAGGGATGCCTGGCTTCCATACGCAGGACCGGCGGGATAGACCGGTACGTGATTCTGTGGTGGCGGAGGGCCCATACCGAGCACGTCAGATGCTGCAGCATATAGGTAGTCGTATTCATCCGGATGAGGGGGACCTGAACCTGAGCTAGCCGGGTAGTATGCGGGAGGCAAATTTGCCTGTGCACCCTGCCGGCTACCTTGAAACTGTCTCTGTGGATATGGTGGGGGTTGGGAATACTGTGTAGGAGAGCTGTGACTATCATGATAGGTGTCTGCGACGTCGGCATCCGCGGAGAGGCGGCTCGTCTCAACAGTATCTCTATATCCGCCGCTGTAGCGATCAGATGAGTGAAGTGAGGCTTCATCGACTGTGTGTGAACGTTCAGAAGGTTGTCGAGTTCGTAGAGGGCGTGTGACATTCACATTGGGCGCTGATGGCAACGTGCTCGCATATCGCGGTGGGTATGGACCGCGCTGACCGGGGGAGAGGGAGTGGGTTGACATGGAAGTCCCTGCACGAAGAACAGGGTCAGAGCTGTAGGACATGGCGCTTGTCCCCCGCGGCACGGGATCGCTCAAGCGCATTGTATTCATGCTGTCTGCGATAGATGAAGGATTGAAGTTGGGGAGTGGTGGCACGTCATCATATTCTAATCGTTGGCTGTCGGAAGGCAGAGAAGGAACGGAGAGATTGGGGTGCCGAGTAAAGGCTTGTTGGGTAGATGATGAGAAGGAAGGTAAGCAGCGGTAAGGCGCAGTGCACTTGAAAAATTACTGACCAGGGCTTGAAAGATGATGGTTCGTGGCGTAGTAATCAGCAGCACCCTGGGGTGCATGTTGAACCGGCGCCCAATTCGGGTGGCTGCCTGGAGGTGCTCCATAATGACTACTATCCCAGTGCGCACTCTCTCCTAGTAGGTGATCTTGCGAATGCTCGGGCTGGTCATAGGCCAACGATGAGTCGGGGTCGGACATGCTTAGCACTGGGCAGGAGAAAAAACCGACAGACCAGGGGGAACTTGGAAGACTGGCTGGCAGTCATTACCTTTTTACCGTGCTTGTCCGATTTCCCAGGGCAACTACGGCACCTGAAGATCACGTTCTTCCTAAATCAATACAAAACTGCACGCAACAGAGTATTGTGTCTATACGGTCATGACCTCCATCGCCTGAGTCTCTAGCAGCGCAGGGGCATCGACACCAGCCCCCTCTGCCTCTTCTTTTGTCACTTGGATCAAACACTCATTTCCCAAAAACTTCTCATCTGCAGTCTTCATCTCAACATCCTGAGGATCCCCTTCCGGATTCACAGACATGGTTTTCCACAACCACTTCTCCATCACCCGCTCTATCCGCTGTCTCTCTACCCCACTGTCGGTCTTCCTGACCTTAATAATCACATCTCTTGATTTCTCCACGGCAGCTTGCTCCCTGGCATCGCCGTCCTCAAATTCTTCTTTCCAGTCCATCCAATCTTGTTCCCACCCGTCCGTTGTGCCTGGGGGATGAACATTAACAATTCTTTCACCTGATTCCCGAGGTAGTTCGTTGACCACATCCCATCCCTTGGGTTGGAAATTCCTGAACTGTACGCCCGCACTTGCACCACCAGGAGACCGCTTCCGTTTGTGACCGTTCACCATATTCTTTTGGATCGGGCGCCCGAAGTCCTCGTCGTCACTCGTCGTTCCCGCCGCGAGCCGTACACGCCACCTCAGCTCACGAGCCATTGCTGGAGCGTCCTTTACGCGATCACTTGGGACGTTTTCTTTGGCTTCCCGTTTGGCTGCCTCAGTCCCGCGTTCCATAGTTCGTGCTTCTGATACAAGAAAGCGAGAAAGTGCTTGTAGAGATTCCAAAACACGGGGAGGAAACTCTTCTTTCGATTTCAAGTCTCGCAGATATTTGTCGCCCACATACCAGCAGAGCCTAAAGAGATAAAAAAATTCGGTCATAAATCTTAGCCGACATGAGTTTGAAAATAATCGCACTTGACGAATAATGGAAACTTGAATTTCTTAGGCACATGCGTTGCTTTCTCGATATCAACCACTTTTAGCTCTGCATTAGGGTGTCCAGTGTCAATTTCTAGTATGAATGAGTGGAAAGAAGCTAACTCACGTGTTGCGACATTGTAGGAGTGTAAGAAATTTCCGCCGAAGACTAGAGAATCTATAGGAGTGTGCTTGAGTAGCAGTCAATCTTCCACAACCTCGGAGATAATTAATTTGGAAGCGCTCACCACAGCATGGATCCACCCAGTTGGTATTATCATCGTATTACCTGCGTGAAGAGTAACCTTCACGACCTCATCGACCATGTCACCAAGCCAAACATTGCTTTGCATCTCAGTCCCGGACCATCTTTCGTACGCTTGAAAATTGGCTAGCGTGGGTCGTATGAAGTAGAATACCTGCGAAAATATCCGATCTTTCAGCTTAATTGAGCCTGTACAGATTAGAAACTAACCTTGCATCCACGAAGTATGTGGTAATACACTGATGAACCAGCGAAATCTACGTGCCAATCCTATGACCGAGGGTCGAAGCATTGTCGCCGATAAATCATAATCACCACTCACTGTCCATGCGGAAGCAACACCCATGAGGCAGTAAAGTTGTACCTTTGGGTATGCATGTCCCTTCCCCTTACGTGTGCTTGGCCAGAATTTTTCGACCCAGTCCAGTTCTCTCACTAGTCTCGGAGGTAAAACCTGGTCTGCAAGTTTGGTCCCTGAAATCTCCAATGATATCACGTTGCGGATCTTGTCCCGTTTTGAAGGTTCAGTGTTGTAGTACTCTGCCCATCGCCCTAATGTCCATCCAGGTGAGTTTGACTGAGTAGCAACATCTAAGAAATACATCAGCAAGGCATGCGCAGGGTAACGCACATACTCACCAATGACCTCCACTGGCGTTTCGTGACCAATTTGATCTGCCACGTCTTGAACCGTGAATTCGGGTGGAGGCATCTTCATTATAAGTCCCTCTGGATCTTCCACCACGATTGGCTCACGCATCGCAGTCTCGTCGGTTTCAAGCCATTCTAGGCCAACGTCAGCGCCTTTCATCCTTCTAAAGTTGTCGTCTTTGATCGGCTTGCTCTGGATCACGCGCAACCATTTACTCGGGTCGGATTCGACTCCCGCGTTAAGGCTTGCATAGTCCAATTGTGTTCGCTTCCGCGAGGATTTGCGTGCAGGTACCTTGAGCGTTATCACACGCGATGGCTTCTCTACCATGCATGGCTCGCAGTACCTGTTTTCATGGGAAAGCGTATTGGATGAGCATGCACAAATGATTTACGTCTGGTGCGCACCACTTGTTGATCAACTCAATGTCACCGCCATTCCCCGCACATGCCCAGTGGAACCAAATTTTGCAAGCATCACAGCGTATCCAGTTTTCCTTTTCTCCACGCACGTCCTCCCTGCACGACGGGCACGCATCTTCATCTGCCTTGATTGGTGCGAATTCCGTCGGCGTGGGCTCGGGTTGCTGAACTGGTTCGTCCTCCATCGGCGTCAACGACGAACGTGACGAGCTCGGAGAAAGGTCGGGTGATTTTTGGGCCACTGAGCGTGTAATGCGACGTCGAGTTCGAGCCATTTTATGCTTGAAAAATTGCCCAGAAGATCTGAACGTCGAGCCTGTAATGTAATAAGTGAAGGCTCGAATTTCAGGAGATGATTAGTCATGATTATGCAATACCCCACTTAAGGATGAGTGCATAATTTCGAACCAACTTCACTTCAAAAAATGAGGCAAAGCTCATGCCAGACAGAGTGCACCAGTGCAGTGTGCCTTCCAAGTTAGCCATAACTTTCTTTATTTAAAGTTGTAATTGAAGGTTTTCTTAAACTAATGACACTGACTTGTTGAGATTCAAGTGCCATGTGACCGCGGTTGGTCACATAAGTTATTGCTGACCAACCGAGGAATAACAAAATATTCGTATATATGAAATACGAGACGTCAGAGCTCCTTAGGAGACTCCTGAATAGAATAAAATATCACACAGTCGGATCAAAATATAATCGTTGCTTTTGATCCCATCCTCTCGTCGTGCTCTAAGAAAATTCATTATCGCGTTATCACTCAAGTTACACTATCTTCGTATCATCTTATCTATTGTATCATCTCAAGTCCACCGTTCAAGACCAACGGTGCTCATCGTACATACTCTTAGTCGTAACCTTAAAATGACTCAATTGCAACCCTTCTGATTTCTGTTGACATGTGGCAGTAAATTACAACCAACTCTATAAAGAGGCTATCTTTCTTCCTCCATCGAGTCACTTCTCGCTGAGCTCAGCCACACCAGGGAGGGTCTAGGTAACAATCAGCCACAATCAGATAATATCTTCTGAGAGACTTTTTCAATCCTCACCTTGCCCTCCAACAACTCCAAGCTAGCACCTCCTCCTGTGCTGACGTGACTTATCTTATCCTCAGCATTGTATTGCGCTGCAACCGTCGCAGTATCACCACCACCGATGATAACGGTCGCGCCCTTCTGCGCAGCTTCGACGTTTGCATCGAGGAGAGCTTTTGAGCCTTCTGCAAAAGCAGCGAACTCGAACACGCCAGGAGGACTGCTGACATTAAGGTGAAATATTGTTTCATGAATCATTGCACGTACCCGTTCCATAGGATGGTCTTGGCCTCGAGCACTGTCTCACGAAACAGCTTGCGACTCTTCGGACCGGCATCAAGACCCATCCACCCACTAGGAATCCCTTCGGCAATAGTTGCATTTGCGGTCTACAAGAATGATCAGCAGGAACAGTAGACGTACACTTCGGCGGAATACATACATTGGCATTTTTGTCGAATTTGTCAGCAGTGACGAAGTCAACGGGGAAGACAAGCTTTACGTTGTTCTTCTTTGCCTTCTCCACAAGGGCTGCAACCTTTTCAGAACCAGCTTGATCGAATAGTGAGTCTCCGATCTTGGACAACACCGTGAGTCATCATGCTTGCCAAAAATGGTCCGTGGAGCTCACAGACGCGTTGTCCAATGTCTTTGCGAACGTGAAGGCCATTCCGCCGCAGATAATAAGGGAGTTGACCTTTTCCAGCAAGTAGTAAACCAAAGCGATGAACGACCAATGTGCTGCCGAGAAAAAAATCACACCACCTTATCCAACATGTTATCAATCAACTGAATCTTGTCAGACACTTTAGCACCCCCAAGAATAGCGAGGAAAGGACGGTCAGGGTTCTCGAGAGCCTTTGCGAAGTAATCGAGTTCCTTCTTTACGAGGAAACCTGCAGCTCTTTGGGGCAACTTAACACCGACCATACTCGAGTGAGCACGATGGGCTGTGCCAAACGCATCGTTAACGTAGACATCACCCAGTCTCGTAAGACCCTCCCTAAACTCAGCAACCTTGGCTGGATCAGCCTTTGTTTTTGTCCCATCCTTGTGCTTGACGGAACCCTCCTCCTCGATATGGAAACGGAGATTCTCGAGAAGGACGACAGAGCCAGGTTCGGCGGCGTTAACAGCGTTTTCTACGTCGAGGCCAACGCAATCGGGGAGGAATATTACAGGCTTGCCGAGTTGTTTCTCGAGCTCTCCAGCTACCGGCTTGAGGGAAAATTTGTCCACAACCTTGCCATCTGGGCGTCCAAGATGAGACATGAGGACAATAGTCTTCGCGCCTAGAAAGATGTGACAATTTCATTCGGGATGACAATGCTCAATTGCAACAATAGCACTGACCATTTTCAAGGGCATAATTGATGGTGGGTAACGCTGCTACGATACGCTACAGTCCTTTCAATAGCAGTATGTGGGTGGTTAGGGGAGAGCTCACAGCGGGGTTGGTGATTTTGCCATCCTGCATAGGAACATTGAAGTCGACGCGGATAAGAACGCGCTTGCCCTTGAGATCGAGGTCTGTAATAGAGAGTTTATTCGAGAGGGACATGTTCGTCGTTTAGGAATGTTTAGGATCGATGGTGCGATTAATATGATGACGGATTCTTACTGTGGCATGATTTATATGAGTGTTTTGCTTTATCTTATCCGAGAATGCCTAACCAGATAAGGCGCTGATCTCCCACGTCAATCCTGGACTGTCCATGGACTTCCCCAGGTGGGCTTCATCCATGATGTTTCCCTTGGTCGCGTCTATTGTCGACTACGATGGCTGAGTCCTCCACAAACTCCCTTGGCCTTGATTTCAACCACCTGTCCGTCAAAGACACAGCTGAACCTGCTCAGACGTTAGCAGATGACTCACAGGCGCAAGAAAAGCAGTCGGCAGATGTCGTTCCAAAGGATTTGAAAGAGAAGAAGAAACCTTATGTGAACCCTGAGCGTGTCAAGACGGGCGGAGCACAGAGGGTATGCATTTAGAAAACAGTATACTACGTCCTATTAACCCGTTTATAGGAGAAGCTCAGTGAAGAAGAGCTTGCTATCCGTATGCAGCGTATCAAGGAGCAGAATGAGAAGATTAAACAACGCAGACTTGTAAGCGCTTCCCATTTTCACATTTCATTTAACCAACTGGTATTACCAGGATGTACAAGCGGACGAAGATGCGTTCAAGAAGACACAGGAAGCTGACCGTATCCGTCAAGCCCAACAGCGCAAAGTGCAAGAAGCCGTTGACCGCACCCGCGAGCAGAATGCTCGGAGAAAGATGGACAAGGTACAAAACCGTGAATGGGACTCTGAAAAGTCCAGAGGTGACTGGAAACAGGCAAGGAAACCTGCTCCAGCCGATGGTTCTGAGGGTACTCCAGCAATTCCGCCATCTGATCGTGGGGGAGGGATGGGCCGAGCAAGTGGTAGAGGTGGCCCATCGAGAGGTCGTGGGCGCGGGCGCGGAGGGCCATCCGCAGCTGGTTTTGCTAGCCCTCGGGTTGTGGACGCTGCTGCTTCGTCTACAAGCGAGACTGCCCCCGTCACACCTGAGGAATCTGAGGCAGTTGGCATTGCTTCATAATTCAGGACCGCATTCTGTTTTGCGTGGATACCATCTGATTGGACTTCTGACTTGGACGACGAAACTGTATGACTTGTGTTTCTTATATCAGTGATGTTGTTGACTCATTGTGAATACAGGACATATCCTCGCCTGTATTTCTTCTTGACTGCCTGACCAACGTTTACAATTTGATGCCCCGTGTAACTTTCCTGTCTTGTTCATCCATATCGTTTCGATGGTTTTTTCATCATGAGAACGGTCGGTGGCTGTGCGTGCCTGCGGACTTGGGAGAAGGATACTATCGTAAGTGTCTATATACAATGCAGTTGGATACTCAGCGCCTCCCAGGCCAACTATTCAAGGCAACTTGTCTGTTATTCTACATTAGAACTTGCTCGTGATCTCTGTCATAATTTTAAATGGATTCTACCACTTCCCGAAAATGAAATTTGCCGTAGTAGTGCTGTCACTGCTCGGGTTACTACTTCCAGCAGGTATCTCCCTCAGTATACTTGCCACCTCCAGGCATCTCAATTCTCCAGAGTGTTGTACGAAGTATCTGGTTGGTATCAGTCCTCAAAATGACATCGCTGCCCCCTGACTGCGCGTTATATTACTTCGACGATGCAGGGCTGCACTCTATCATCGTAACAATGCACAGGGCATCAGATCCGGCCGTAGTATAAGGGATGAATATCTTCATCTAGGGCCTACCTACCCGGGGGAGACTACAGTCTTCCATCAGAACAGCTTTCTGGGGACATTTTAACACGAACAGCTCAATCGCGTCGTTGTAAGTCCTCCAATGCAATTCTCGGAGGCAATCAAGTGGCAATCGTATGTTTTACATGGTATGTACCACTAGTGACTATGAGGGGATAATAAGCTGTAGGCAGAATATAATAGAATGCGTATTAGGGTGAACACCCTGAGGCTTAGAAAATGCCATAGCTAGCCCAATAAAATTCCTAAATTCAGTTTATGGCCTGATCTGTACATGAAATGAGACGTGTCTGTTGCATGTACTCCCGTGATTAGGTAAGCTGGTACTTGACGATAAACAGACTAACAATAACTGCCCGTATTCACCTTGCTTGCACGTGCACGAACCATTGCTCAAACCGCTACAGATGGAGTCACGAAGACCTGACGTGAAGAAGAAGCTGGTAGTGGTTGGAGATGGTGCGCGGACCCTTGCCCTTGCCTATTCAGTGTCCATGCACGCGCTCAATCCACTATACTCAAGGTGGATGCGGGAAGACTTGTCTTCTCATCGTATATGCACAAAATAGATTCCCCGAGGTATGCAGAAGTTAATGCACGTATGCACATATGTACTCATTCATTCATTCTACTCATCAACCAAATATTTAATACCCAATAACCGGATTCACGAATGGCTGTAGTCCTACATACCCACTGTGTTCGAAAACTACGTCACTATGATTCAATTCGATGGCAAGCTCGTGGAGCTAGCACTTTGGGACACTGCTGGCCAGGAAGAATACGACCGACTACGACCATTGTCCTATCCCGATTCCGACGTTATATTGATTGTTTTTTCTATCGATTTCCCCGTCTCCCTAGGAAATGTACAAGACAAGGTGTGTCACTCGCCAGCATGTCGGACCGACGCGCGTTGCCCTGACATATAAAAACATTCTCAGTGGTACCCTGAAGTTGCTCATTTTTGCGAAGGTACACCGCTTATCCTTGTTGGAACCAAGATCGACCTGCGACGGGATGAACAAACGCGGCGCATGCTTGGCGCGCAAGGTCAGGTGCCAGTGACGGCTGAGCAAGGTGGGGCTGTAGCACGGGAAATCGGTGCCAAGTACATTGAGTGTTCAGCAAAGACGGGAAGCGGTGTGCAGGACGTGTTCAACCTTGCATTGCGAGAGAGCATGAAGGGGCGCTGGGGGAAGTTGGTGAAACAACGGCGTTGTGTTGTCATGTAGGGTATACTCGTCAACCGCATATATTTGATTAATTTCCCTCTATACTATGTGCTAAAGAGCTATTATTGCATCTTAAGTAGTGCGGAACGGGGGGTTTTGGAGAGGGCCCAACAGCGCTGAGCAATATAGACGAAGGCAAAGAGGGTAACAATAATGGTGCCTAGCTCGATATAGAGGATGTGGTTCATATCAGGAGATATTAACTGAGAGAGCATGAAGGGGCGCTAGTGAAACAACGGCGTTGTGTCGTCATGCGGTGGATAGTGAAGTCGCTTACTATGTATTTAGAAGTAATATATGAACTTGTGCGTCTGGATCATGTGCCATGAGCTTACCTGTCCCTAAAATACTAACCTTCGTTACATTGACTTATTTTTATTTTTGCAGGACCCTGGCGCTCAGTGACTTTTGTTATTGACACTGCTGACTCCTGAGCCAGCCCTCTGCGATGAAGCGAAAAAAGTGTGCATTGAAATTAACGTTTGGTAAGGCTCATTTATGCTCATCCAATATCATGACGGCCCCCATTTTCTTCGCATACTGTGTCCACTGTCCTTTAACTTGAATATGTCACGGTAGTGAGGCTCCCGTCGTTACTTACAGGACCGTTTTGTTAGATTTGGACTACTCGTTTGCGATGACTTCCGGTGGAACCTACAAGAGGCATAAATCGAGGGCTGCATGACCGTTTCTTCTGAACGAGTTGACTTTGAAGCTTGCAAAGTCAAGGTATTCTCGTCGGCATTGGCTCCCGCGTGTCAACTGGCTTGCTTTGCGGGAAGGATACTGGGAGAAGTACTCCAAGGTAAAGTCAGCAGGAGCACTTTGAGTCCAAGTCATACTAACTTGCTGACCAGGTCCAACGGTGCATTCAGCGTTCCTTTTATTTTCATCTTGGCTCATTGATCCATGACAACGATATCATGATGACCTCGCTGCAACTCGAAGGCGCTCTACTTGCAAGGTTGGACACTGTCTTCAATAATGTTACACGACGTAAAAATACCCCGAAGATGCTGAAGACCTGAATCACAGAGATGTGTCCTCAGCGGAAAGGGTTATTTCTATGTGTGTATTATCAATGCATGATGTACACCTACCAAACTTTAAGCTCATCATCCAAAAGATGTGTTGGGAAGCCCATAATGCATTTAGACAGTGACGTGTGATGTCGAATGCTGAGCACTTGAACAGTGAACGAGAACATAAGTTTTACTTGGAGATTGCAATGGTATTGACTCGACGTTACCCAGATGACAGTATAAAAAATAAGATAACAGAGATAATGACTACAGGGGAATCCTCGCTCCTACTCGTTGTGACCGTCATGAATTGTCTGGAGAGGAAGGTAATGAGGCACCTCCAGGGCTTTCGCCATGAACTCGGAAGCGGTATAAACACGTGTAGCCGTCCTTGCCCCAGTTATTCTTGATGACAAGAGCGACAATACCGAAATCCAGACCTAAATCCCGGATCTCTTGGCGCACAGGAAACGTCTGGATGTTAGAATGTGCATGGATATCGTACGTGAACGACGCCAAACGGATAAACGACACATCTTTGGGAAGTGTTGAGGGATAGACATCTTCAGCATCTGCCTCAGAAATAGTCTCGCCTGCTTCTTCGGCAGCCTGTCGTCGCATAGCTTGTTCCGCCTGCCATGCCGCAACCTTCTCCAAATTTTCCTTGCCCTCTACTTCGCCCCATACCTCCATCTCTCTAGGAGCCGTGCTGAGATCGAATGCAACTTCTTTTGCAACGTGATCGATAGTGATATCTGAGATGATTGCAGGCAATGCGAGCATCACCCCCAATTGACCATAAGACCCCGTCATCGGCCAGCAGTTCCCGCTGTGCAAGTCCTGGTGCAATGCGGTGATTGGCGATCGACCAACTTCATATCCATAACCTGTAACGAGACCCAGGATCTGCCCCTTCAGTGTCCTTGGGCGTAACTCTAGTGTGCCACTTGTGAGATGGGGGATGGGACGTGCACCAGCAGAATGAAGCGCGAAATCGGCACGAGAGACGAAATCTTGAGTCCCGTATCGTGCAACGGTGTCGATAAGCTGAGAGATAAGTGAAGTGGTGTCAGAGCCATCAGTTGACTTGATGGTCAGACCAGCACCAGTGCTAACAGTCGACGCTAACTTGGACCACCAGGCAGGTCCAGAAGGTATGTTTGCTGGGGCCTGCCCAGAATGTTTGGTTTGTTCTAGATGTTTTACACCACCCTCAACACTTCGAAGTCGATCTTCCAGGATTCTCAACTTAGCACGTGCCTCTTCATCGTGAGTAGGAAGATGTGACGACAGCACCGAAGTCACAGTCTCCTTGGGTGCGGATTCCGCAGCACTTAGCTGAGACTGCAATGCTTGAATCTCCCGTTTGAGGTCTTTTTGGCCTTGGCTCGATGATGACTTGAGATGAGCTTCTGCCTCTGAAACTCGCTTGGCCTCATCGCGAATGCGTGCCTCAAGAGCAAGTATTCGGTTGACAACGTCTCCATGTGCACGCGCTTCTAGGTCTTGCTGGGTACGAGCGCGTTGTTGGTCAAGAGAAAGACCAGACAAAGCGGCTTCGATATATTGAAGCCTAACACCAAGTTCGTCAAGGTTAGTGATTGGAGTGTCGGGTGCGTAATACCGGTATTGCGGCGAGCGAGCAGGTAGCATTTGAAGGAAAGGGTCGCGAAACTGCCAAGCGGTGTAAATAGCAGCTGCAAGGAAAATATATGTGCAGAGCGTTATGAATGGTGTTGCGTTCATGCTTGAGAAAAAGACGGCTGGACGAATGAAGATGATGTCAAAGATTGATCCTAGTATGCGGCCAAGAACGAGAGATATGAGGGTAAGAATGCGTATAACCCAAGCCATGAGCCCCTGTATGAGTCGCACAGCGCGGTTCACGGCTAGCCCTATAACGCCTCCAATAGAGAACGAGCGCGATGGTCGGTCAGAAGTGTCGGAAAAGCCGTCCACAAATGGAGGCTCATCTATCTCGGGAATGGAGTCGAGCCCTATTTCGACATCAATTGGATTGTCGTACTGGGGAGGGATAGATGTGCGAGATATTGAGGATCTTGCAGGTGGGGGTACAGAGATACGTGTCACCGAATCTCGGGTGACTGACGCACGCTGAGCTGACGAGTGCTGTTCAAGGTAGTGAGCAAAAATGCCGAAATCGCACCGTCGACGCTTACATGCTCACTGTCGCTGCTACTTTCGCCTTCTTCTTCACCCTCGGCAGCATTGCCCTTACCGCCCTTCTTCTTCCGCCTCTTGTTATAGCCAGCTACTGGGAGAGTGGTCAAAGGACCTCCACCTAAATCCTTCTTCTTAACCTTCCTTCTTCTTTTCCGGCCGTCGTCAGAAACATCATCGTCCGATTCCCCTTCCATATCAGACTGTGAGGGTCGATACGCCTTATTATCCGTAGACATGCGGTTGCGCTTGTGCGTGGCTGTAGGCCTCCGAGATGCGGCGGCAGCTTCCTTTTGTCGCATCATATTCTGATACTCTTGTTCCTCCGATGCATAATCATAATTGGATTCTTTGTCATTTGCGCTAGTAGCCAATATGTCTGCGGGCTCCATTGAGCGGGGGCGCATGTAAAACGAAGTCGCGGAGGTTAGCGCGCGTTTGGAAATGTCAACGACCTGCTCGAACGGGCTCTTCCCGCGTGCACTGCGGTCATATTCTTGGGACTTCTGGTTGTCTTCAGCTTCTGAGTCGGACACATGGGTTAGTGTAGAGTCCTGCTTCGAGAGTGGCTTGATACGTGAGTTGCGTTGTGAAAGCCGATTTGGTGGAGGAGCTAGTCGGCGGCTGCTGGTCGAGTGAGTCTCCTTCTCGTAGTCAACAGAGGTGCTTCGAGGTACATTGAGGTTGGTTTGGGACCCAGAAACCCAGGCGTTATTGGGATCGTTGGGGTGCATTTGATGTGACGTAGAGGCGGCTTGACTGAATGCGGTTGCGATATTAACGGAAGTGTCCTTTACGCCCCACTTGTCTGGGTTGAGTATCAGCTGGGACTGTAGCAACCGCTCGCGCTTTAGGCGAGCGTAGCGGACGAGGGATGTCTCGTCGTCCGCAAGTTCGTCTGTTGTAGATGCAGAGGACGTGGGCTTAGCGGGTGATTTGGAGCCGGCTGTTGGGGCTCTCATGTGCAAGGTGAGGGCACGCTTCCAAGGTATGATATGATAGCGCTCACCCGTATGCGTAAGATGTTGGTGTTGAGTGTTGTGGACTTTTGGGAGGATTCACTGTTCGAATGGATGGATCGCTGTGGTTTCTAGCAAGATTCTTGTTGAGAAAAGTGTTGTGATCTAGACGTCTGCCTTGACCGAGAGGTGTGCCCGAGAATGACATATGCCCTCTGCGAGGCAACTAAGAGGCGAGAAATAGATTAGTGCGAATATCAACAATTCCACGCGCAATGCACGTTCTGGTGAGCAGGATGCAGGTCGGATCAAGTGAGGCCTCCTTAGGTCTTTCCCGTACGCGGTAGATAATAAAGAAACAACACGACCGTGTTTTGATCACACTTGTTTGCACTGCTTTGTGGAACATTCAAGGACAAAATAAAAATAAAAAATACTACAAGACACAATGCATTGTTCCTACGCGCAGTACATGAGAAACCGACACAATAGTCGTCTCGCAAACACAAAATCCTAGCATGCAGGTGCTTTATCTTTGCCCTCGTTCCCCTACCCGTCATCCATATATATTGGATGACGTAGTGAATAGAAGGGCATGATTGTAGTATACTTACTTACCCGCAAGTCTAAATTTTCCGCCGTTCTCAATGTGCAGAGTAATGATACGCATGAGACAAGTACAAAAGCTAAGCCTTGAGCTGTGCACGCAAGTTCTGTTCCAGTGGGCCCCTGGCACGAATAAACTGTACATAAGCTCCATCCCTGCACATCAGATGCGTCAATCTAAAGGTATCACCAGATAATAGAATGAAACTCACTGCACCACTCTCTTCTCCTCCTTGAGCTTCATGTAGTCCTCACGATCCACATTCGTGAAGCCCCACTTCTTCGACACGATAATTTTCTGGCGACCAGGGAACTTGTATCGCGCACGACGGAGGGCCTCCTGTATAACGGCAGCGTTGGAGTCCTTGCAGCGGATGGAAAGGATGATCTGCCCGATGTTGACACGGGCGACGGTGCCGTAAGGCTTCCCCCAAGCACCGCGCATACCAGTCTGAAGCCTGTACATAAAACGTTAGAATCACACTATAATTCGGAGCAAAATCACGAACCTATCAGCTCCTGCACAACTCAACATCTTGTTGATGCGAATAACATGGAATGGGTGCACACGGACACGCATGTGGAAAGAATCCTTTCCAGACGTCTTGGTAACGTACTTGTTGGCACAGATGCGGGCTGCTTCGAGCGCCTCGGAGCTCAGCTGCTCATACTCATCAGAGACGAGATGGCAGCAGAAGGGGAATTCGTCAACAGAGGCACGTTTCCGGCCAAGATCGAAAATCCTAATCTAAGGCAAAGATGAGGATTTGAGTTGACAGATGAGTAAACGAAGACCTTTGGGTCAGGAACACCACGATTGTAGCGCGATTTAGGGTAAGGTTTGTTCTTGCAATAACGGTAGCAGCGGGCGGGACGACGACCCATCTTGATGTCTGGAGAAGGATTGCAATCAGTAGCTGCGTGATCTCACAGAATCACATCCAAAGGTATCTGACAGCATCCACCACTGAGCAGTCAAAATCCACCTCGTTCCAAGCTGATTAACATGCAAACAGCCATTCTGGCACGAAATGAGCGAAATTCGGTGATACTCACATGCTACACGGGGCCTTGAGGGTGGGTGGGAGCACGGTGACGAGCAGACGAGTTCTTTTAAGGTGTGAGATGACAAAGAAGGTGCTGACAAAGAGGGATGAGTAATACAGGAACAGCTGGGCACTGCCACACAGACACTAAGGAAATATTGCTGATGCCAGTGAAACTCGACTTAGCATGGAACAGAGGTCTATGATATGATTGTCATGACCGTGACAAGTTCACCGCATATTGGAGCCGAAAAGTTGGATTGTTGTTGCAATTGGAGTATATAGACGTGAAACGAGCGGGATTCGCATAGCCTATTACACTTTGATAGCAAACCGTCACGATGGCATCTTCAAGGGGCGGCATACAAGATGTTGATATCAATCGTTTACACCCCAATCTATAACTGATTCAATCCATAATCATTCCAGGTTTCCCTTCTGGAGCACATCACCGTAGCCCAGTGTTTGAATGAGCAAGATGAACACACCCTGCAATCCATACTTGCTTCTAAAACACGAAATACCTCGTCTTCCTATCTTGATAGTGATGCAGACGCTCAATTGCTAGTAAACATCGAGGTATCTATACTTTAGTGCATCGCGTTACTCTCACCATCATTCATTCATGCATGTCATCCCAGTTTAACCAGGCAGTTCGTGTACGATCACTAGTCCTGCAGGCGCAAGAGCGAGGTCCTGAAAAACTCAGACTTCGCATCAATTGCTCCGCTATTGACTTTACCAATTTCGAGGACTCGGGTGATACCCAGATCATCAATTTAAAGGCAGATCAGGTATCGAAAGATGGGTCAGTAAAGCCGATTCTATTGCACCCTACAAAATTCAATCATGTGAACTCGCTCCATGTGAGTCCTGGCTTTTCTTTTCGCTGTCCTTCACCTTATAACGTATCAAACAGATCCTCATCGAATCTGAAAACGATAATACCAGAATCGATATAATCGATATATTGGGTACCCTTGTTCAGTAAGTCATTTTACACACTCCTATAAAACATGAATAATAACATCCGTGAAGCGCGACAAAGAATCTCAGTGGACTTGCACAGCAAGAGGAATAAAAGGATCATTCACACTTCGCAACTTTGTTACTTTATGCAGTCACTAAGCACTGATCATTGAAACTGTCTCTTTGTAACCAGAACTCCCAGGAGCCACCTATATGCCCGTAATATATGTTAGTTCCGGATTTCTCATTTTCCGTCAATCTGAAGCCACATGTTCCACCTCTTTCGCCCTTCTTCACTGCCTTCGAACACCCAATTCACCTTTATGATTTCTGAAAATCCCTCCGTCAACTGAGGCTCCTCGTAGTTGTCCTTAAAATTTATCAAGGCAAGATACGGTAGGATGTCGCGTCTCGGCTAATCATGTCAGATCAGTTCCTGGCAAGAGGTCACGAGTTTCCTTTCAAGTTTACCTCCGTTGAAGGATGAACATAAGCACGGTAAAGGTTATTGTGCCACGCCAGATCTATCGAACCCGTGAACACAAAACATCTAATGCCCGCCCAATTATTGTCTCCATGGTGTACACACATAGAAAAGGCTCACCGAACAGGTATCTTCAGCTTCTTCGCAAGATCCAAATAATGTTTTCTAGTTGCAACATCTCGATTGGTATTGTCTGACGGACATCATACATTTGATCAGTTGATGCGATATTATTCACTCACCAATTACACAGTTTGTACCTGCTTGAAGTGCCGCTTCAGCAGCTTTCACGCATTTCGGACGACTGCCTAATATATCTTGGTTAATGTGAGTGTACCCAGCTGGCGCAAAGTGCCTCCGAAAAAAGGTCGATTTTCCTAGGCATGGAAAGCCGGTAAATAGAACCAGCTCTGTTCCCACAACATCGGGGACTATCGTTGCCGTACGGGAATCGAGCAATGGCACTGGATGACGAGTTAGTTACCTCATGCAACGGATACCAACGAAAGCAGCGAACATTCAGGGAGACTAGAAGGGTGAAATCCAGGGAGAGAATATGGTGCTGATGGCAGTTGGAGAAAGTATTCCTGAAGAAGTTCAGCATGACACTAAGAGTGTGGGGCGATTGATACTTACTTCTGGGGTATAAAAACGAATGCCAATGTTAACTGCCCACTTCCTGTCGGTGGACGCAAAGTCGCCCGCACGGCCGGCAGCATCTCCGACAAAGAATGAAGCATCTTTATCTGAAGTAACACCCGTAAGATATTCGCGATATTGCCCACTGTCCCTACACCACTCACCTATTTGAACATTGTCTGCCGCAAAAATACGCTCAAGCTCATCCCACATCCCTGGCATAGGTTTACGAAAGCCGTCTTTGGCAGACGCAGCGAATAATCTGAAAGGTACACTGGGGAGCTGATCTCATTTATAGAAGTGCGCATTAGATGAGGTACAGCGAGCTTACAGCGGCGGAGATGAGGGGAATCTTCTTTTTCCAGTCCACTAGTTTCTGAGGCTTTAGTGCTTGGTTGGACACCAACACAATCGAGTAGCTGCGAGGACTTAGTCGGGACATAGTTTGGTATATGTTGTCCATACCCTTCTTCGTATAATTCATGCAACCTCGCGGGCACAGTAGCTCTCCACCATTCCCAATGCAACGCGGTTTCCTTGCTTTGGTTTTTGTGGTTTGACTTGATCACTGTTCCATCGAGATCAAATGCAGCCACTTTCGGTGTACATTGTGGCATGAGATTGATTCCATGCAAACATGTGCGATTTGGGCCCAGAGAAGGTTTCAACCATTGAAATGGGGATGCCGTAGAGCTGCTGGCGTTTGGTTTGGTAAAGAATGGATGAACTGGAATACTTAGCGTGAGATGGAAACTTATATACAATGACTGAGGCTCACTCACCCTTGGCTATTTTCCGAACGCTTGCCATGGAGTTATCAGACTCGCCATCCAGATGTGAACCGTCTCGCTTTCTTGAGTCTGCAATAAAGTTGACCGAGCAAATGAGGCAGTCAGGCCGCTGCGTTTCGCTTCCAGGCTTTAACAAAGCAGGGCAGAATAAATTGTACTGACCTGGTTGTTGCACTCGCTCCGAATTTGAGAGATCCTCCGGAGCAGTTAGCATGTTTTCTAATTCCACACGATTCTTGTCGAGCTTAAGCTTGAGGTTTGTCGAGTGCACACGAGACAACTGATGCAGTGAAAGAAGCCCGAGAGAGATTGGAATGGGGCTTGTCAGCACTCAAAGTCTTGTAATACTTGTAAGGAATAATAGTACTTCTGCCTAGCGAGACTAGCTCAAATTTAAAGGTGGTTTGTAACCAGGACACTATTCGAAGCCAAATCGATGATTAAATCCCAGGACTAGTACTTACGAATATTCTACGTTACATGATACATATTGAGTGGTGCTTGCATTGTTCGTAATGTGGATGAAGTAGTTAGTTATAGTCTTTAATCTTGACCCTCTCTCAATACAACGCTAGAATCCGGAGGGTGGTTGTCCTGAATATCGAAGGAACCATTCTCGGAGACCGTGACATGGACAATATCGCCGTTTCTTTTGCAGGTCATCAGTACATGCAAAAGACTTATTAGAGAAACCTAACAGTCTCACCTGATAGTCCCCTTCAGCAGTTTTTGCGCAAGAGGGAAGAGCACTTCTGTACGTACCACGCGGGCGATCGCGCGCGCACCATAAATATCGGAATAACCCTTCTCAGCAAGCCAGTGGCGAGCCTCTGCGTCGACGTCGAGCGTGATCCGTCTGTCCTTCAAGCGTGACGCAACATCATTCAGCCGCAGCGACACGACATCTAGAATCGATTTGCGAGACAACTTGTTGAAAACGAGTATTGAATCGAGGCGGTTCAGAAGTTCAGGGGGAAAGTATTCCGTCGTCCGTTCCATGACGAGATCCTTGGCTTCTTTAGTGACAACACCATTTGAGTCACAGGATGTACTGTGGGCTAATATATCGCTTCCGAGGTTGCTCGTGAGGCAGATGATGGTATTCTAGGGACATATCAAACTTGTTGCACATCATCATCAACGGACTACATGCCTTGAAGTCTACCTTTCTGCCTTGGCTATCAGTAATGCTGCCTTCGTCGAGTATCTGTAGAAGGATCATAGCCACATCCTTCGTGAAAGGTAATTGTAAATCCAGTTCGAATTATCAATGTGGGGATGAAGTACCTTGTGTGCCTTCTCAAGCTCATCGAGTAGAATGACCGCTGTATGCGAGGTTTAATTAATGGTATGCAGCGCTAGGTCCAATGCGACTTACCATATGGTTTGCGTCGAACAGCTTCTGTCAATTGACCTGCAGACGAGGGATGAGGCTACAGATGCATAGAGAAAAACAACTAACCGCCTTCTTCAAAACCAACATAACCTGGAGCAGCTCCAATGAGTCTTGAGATAGTGTGCCGATCATGGTACTGCGAATTTGCATCAACAAGATAGAGCACCATAAGATGGGAGGAACGTTGCGAACCTCGGACATATTAATATTAATACTAACATTTTCATGTTGAGCTTGATTCAATACCAAATGAATAGTAAGAATAAACTTACAGTCCTCTCTGTTCGTCGTTGAAAAGAAACCCAGCCAGTGCTTTCGATAACTCGGTCTAAAGGCATTACAATCAGAAAGTATGATAATCGAGGCCAGACGTGCAATTTACCTTGCCAACACCTGTGGGACCTAAGAATAAAAACGAAGCCACAGGTCTATTCGGCGCCTGCAGACCGGCACGTGAAATGCGGACAGCATCGCTAATAGCAGTGACAACATGATCTTGACCGATAACTCGTTCTTTGAGGGCATCCTCCATCTGTTAAGAGTTATGATAGTTCAGGTAGGAAAAGAGTAGTGATACAGACATGAACAAGTTTCTCCCTTTCACCTTTCAGGAGGTTCTGAACAGGGATGCCAGTAGCTTTCGCGACAACGCGAGCGATATCGTTGCTTGTAACGCGATCATGCAACATTGACAGAGGACTCTCTTCAGCGTCGTCCCTCATCTCGTTGTCTCTTGGGAGCTGTCGTTCGAGCTCGGGGATCGTTCCGTAGCGCAACTGGGAGGCTTTATCGTATTGTCCATGACGCTGGGCAACATCTAGTTCGTGCTTTGCTTCCTCCAGTCGCATTTTGAGATCCTTAATCCGGTCGAGTCTTGCCCGCTCTGGGGTTGAAATGTGAAACTACGGTATCTGTCGGAAGGAATAGATTGTACCATTTTGCCAAATAGCAGTGAGCTCCTGCGCCTCCTCCTTCTTTATGCGCAACTCCTCCTCAACTTTAGTCCTACGCTCGACACTGAAAACATCGACTTCATTCTTTAGACTTTCGTGCTCAATTTGAAGAGTCATGATCTCGCGCTCAAGCGCTTCCAGTTCGTCTGGCTTTGACTCTTGAGCAAGGCGGAGAGCCGAAGCAGCTTCATCGACAAGGTCGATTGCCTTGTCAGGCAGATACCTGTCTGATATGTAGCGTGCGCCGTATACAGCAGCTAATAAAGAATTGTATGAACAATATGAGACGCAAAGATTAACCCTGACCTGTCACAAGAGCACTGTCCGCAATTTCAACACCATGGTGAACTTCATAGCGCGATTTGAGTCCTCTCAGAATTGAAATGGTACTTTCGACAGTTGGCTCGTCGATTGAGACAGGCTGGAAGCGACGCTCAAGAGCTGCGTCTTTGCCAATTGTTTTCCTATATTCATCCGCTAGGTGCGACATAGTAGACCCCCATTCTGAACGACAGGTCCTACTTACGTGTTGTAGCTCCAACCAGCTGAAGACCACGAGCTAAGGCAGGTTTAATCATCTGACCGGCGTCAATGCTTCCTTCCGCCTTTCCAAGGTTGAAGAGCGAATCTAATAACGAGCTTCAATTCTTTCTCAAGGACGGGACCGCAGGCTTACTTACGGACTTCATCAATGAAGCAAATAACATTTCCTGCCTAAATGGTTCGACGAAGGAAGATGAACTGTGCCGTAGAAAGGCACCACAGAATCAATTAGGTAGCTCACCTCGTCCTCAATGTCGCGAATAAGGGCTTTAAATTTCTCCTCGAACTGTCCACGAATTCCGGAGCCAGCCATGATAGCTGCGAGGTCGATGGACAGGACACGCTTGTCTTGCAAAGACTAGACAGAATGTCCGTGAGTAATTATCACACATGGACGCTGAACGTGATGAACGTACTTCTGGTACTTCTTTGGCAACGATCCTGCTTGCGAGACCTTCCAAGATAGCTGTTTTTCCCACACCAGGGGGACCAATCAACTAGAAAACTTTTATTTAGTTGTTGTTTGAACGTGACGAGAGTCAACTTGCCACAGGGTTGGATTTGGTGCGTCGGGACAATACTTGAAAAGCAATCAGGGGATATAATCATTTCGGTGAATTAAATCTCACTTTGTATAGTTCTGCGGATTTCTGCAAGGAACTAAATTTCAGGGAGGAAAAGCAAGTTGTTCACTCACCATCGTCACGCCCAATGGTAGGGTCCAACTTCCCATTTCTAGCCATTTCCGTCAGGTCAACACTCTGAGGTCTCCATTTGAACAGATATACTCAAGAAAACGTAGGACAGTTGACTGACATATTCTTTCAGCGCATCTCCTTTCTGGTGCTGCTGCTGACCCGGGAGCATAAACCCAGGGAACCCACCGCTGCCACCCCCTCCACCTCCTGGAGGCTGCGAAGCATAGCTACGGGCATAACCCGGTATTACTGGTAACAGCCTGCTGCTAGCGTACGGACGAATGCGTCCTGGGAGAGCGAGAACTACTGGGCCATGACGTAGCCTGAACGAGATCCTTGACAGTGCGAAATTTGGAACCGCTATAGCTATACGCGACATTCGATTGCAGATTTTCGACGAGGAGCTGCAAGTGAAAGACCAGTTACAAGGAATAGCGTTGAACAATCAGCTTAAATTTAAATGGACTGGAACTTCGCAAGACAGGAGAACAGAAACAAGTTCGGATTTGACTTTTATGGTAAGCAACCTGTAACTTAACCAGAAGACTCTGGAAGACAGTCGCTCCATCCGAAATAATGAATATACGCCATGCGGTTACACAAAATCTATCTCACTTCAACTTTCCTACCCTTCCAGTCTTCCTGCAACCTAGTCTCCACAAGCTTGTCCAGATCTTTGACCAGAATTGAAGCTACGTTAATTAATCGTAAAACTTCTTCTGAAGCCGTCGGTACTCCCCCTGCTTTGTGTAGAACACATATCTCACGTTGAGCATTCATTGCTATGCTCATCAATCCTGCACTCAGCCTCTGTTCAATCGACGATGGATCCACCACTGGTCGCGTCAATGCATCGGGGAAAAATGCAAACGTCACACAAAACGGCGTATGGTGTATTGCGAGCGATATGGGTGCGCGTTCGGAGGGAGAGTGCTGTTGGAAGAAGTGAACAAGGTGAACATGAACAGTGAGGTTATATCAATACGCACGACGATGACTTCGTCACCTATAACTTCAACTTCAGGCTTTCTGTAGTGTTTAAATGCTATGATGCTAGCTAGACATGAACAGTCAAGTATGTTGCCAGCATCAGCGAGGACATGAACCGTCAATCGTAACTGCCAGACCTGAAAATTTTCATCATTGACAGTCACTGTACTCATTAGATAGAAATTTGACCTACGCGTTGACCTGCTAGTATGCATAGAGATTCCTTGTCAATAGCATCACTTCTTCTGAGAACCTTGTCCAACATGCGGGTAAGGGTAACCTCTTCTTCTGAAGGTCTGGTGAAGTTTATGACCTTGGCATGAAGAAAGCATACGTTGATCACACGCACCTACCGACCAGGTTCATAATCTGGAGACGCCATAGGAGAAATTTCAGAGTGTATTGTAATGATGCCTTCGAAAGGTCGTTCTGGCAACGGTTTAACCATCTTGGCGTCTAGTTGTGCGATTACACTAAAACATATCTTTCAATTGATGACACGCGCGAACATGATGAATACCAACCGTGTTTTGCCCATTGCACATTCTACCCAGCCCAATTCAGGGCCAAAAGTTATTGTCGGCGTTCGAAGATCAAGCATATCCCGACCGTCTAGTCGTAAAGACTGCTTCAGAGCATCATAAATGAACTTTTTCTCGGGGATTGATGGCGATGGAGGACGCATGGAATGAGAGTGATTACTGAAATCTCTAGCTTTGAGCTAAAAGTGACTTGGATCAAAAAATGGCATAACAAATTATTTTGCTCTGGATAAATGCAATAGTATTGTACATAATCCTATATATAGGAACGATATCTCTTCTCTCTTCACAGCGAGCATGGTTCGGTTGATCACCCACAACTTACTCGCATGCCACGTAAAAGGATGCACCACAAATAACTTCCCGCTTGTATTTCAGGATGTCCAAGTGGAGCTACAAGAGACAGAATTCAACCCAGAATTCATTCGGAATATGCTGCCGCGATTGCAGTGGGCTGCGCTGGTAAATGCTGCGAAGCAGGTGCGCGTAAAAGTGCTGAGCAGGTCATAGCGAGTGGCTTACGAACTTGTTGAGATCGGAGACACATCGTTGCCTATAGAGCAGCCGGAAATGATGGATGATGATCTACTACAAAAGCTTCATCACGTTTTGATGGAGGTGCGCAGTTTACTATTATTTCTTGAAGGGTTTTTGTGACCTCTTCCTAGATCCACGTCACCGAGGGTGCAATGGTCTGTCAAAATTGTAAACATATATATCCCATATCCAATGGGATTCCTAACATGGTGAACTACAACTTACTTGTCCCGAGCCCCTTGATTGCATAACTGATGATCTCTGTAGTTGTTGGCCGAGCACGAAATCGCTTAAATGGTGAATAAATATTTGTAGTTTTCGCTAAGATCTGCTAGCGATAACATTTAACGACACTGTTGACATAATGCCCGTCGCACGTTTGGATATCAATCTTTATCCTGAACTCAGTGACGCATCTTCTGTGGCACCTTTATCAGCACACCATATGATCTGATGGGTGATATCGATGATACATTATTCTACTCTTCTTCTACGATCATGGATAAATCGTTATGCCGAGCTAACAATGTGCTGCTCTAGAAAGAGCCGGAATATCGTTATACTACTCATCCCAGGGTTTCCTACGAATCTGCTGAGTACTGATGCAGACCATCGACTTTTGAGCAATGGTAAGCACTGTGCAATAGTTGACATTAATGCTAAGCAGGCAGGTGTTCCATTGCATACGAGTGAGTCTGAGCGACCATAGCCGCTTAGGTGCCATTGCATTCGTCAGCTGGTCAGTAACTGATTACAAGGCGTGGTAAATATATGCTGTATCTCGGACTTCCTTCAAACAATTAAGGGGTGGGCCGAAAAAAAGAAGGATGTAGTCTTCAGGCCAATATCCGACCTCAGGGATGTGCGTGCCCATGACAAGCGTCTTTCACAAGACTTGAACTGCGCGCGCGAATGATGACATGCTCATGATTCTGTAAGACTCTACGAGAGGTAGCAAGGATGATCCGCAAAAGGCGCAGAGTGACTAGGTCATATGACTGACATCGACTCGAAGATCGGTGTGATTCTTGATGAATGTTGGTGATTTTTAGATTATATAGATTCGGAATATCTTTAGTCTCTCACTGATCTTGAATTCCTGTGCTTCCAGTGATGTCTATTTATTTCGCATAAATCACCGATCGAGTTTTCATTCTCTTCAGTACAACATGGAGCACTTTGATGCCACTAGCCATCCACACAGACGCTGTAAGTCTTATCGATCACCATAAAACGATTTCAAGTGAGACAATATGAATGACTATGATGCCGTCCCAGATAATCCGTTAACCAACATACATGTTCTCGTCTCGGCCCATCGCACCAAGCGACCTTGGCTGGGTCAGACTGAGTCCGCAGAGCCGTCAAACCTCCCTCAGTACGATCCTGCATGTTTTTTGTGCCCAGGGAATACCCGCGCGGGCGGCAAGGTGAACGAGGTGTACACCTCCACCATGGTATTCGAGAATGATTATGCTGCCGTTCTTCCACCCCCCGGGCCTGTTGCACCTTCAGCTGCACATCCACTCCTGGTAGTCGAGCCAATACAGGGCGCGTGTGACGTTGTGTGCTTCCATCCAAGGCATGACCTCAGTCTACCAACCTTATCTCTGTCGGACGTAGAGAATATCGTGGATGAGTGGACTCGTGTTTATATGAGGAGGGGGACTGAGCCCGGTGTCGAATATGTGCAGATTTTTGAAGTATTTCATTGTTACCGGATCATTCCACGAACCCTCATGTCATAATAGAACAAAGGTGCGATGATGGGCTGCTCCAACCCGCATCCCCACAGCCAAGTTTGGTCCCTTTCTATCGTACCCACCATCCCCGCGAAGGAGCTTACTTCTCTCCGCAACTATGCCTCTACCACCCACGTACGCTCAGATGTTCCAACTGGGCCTGACAGACATGCATGCTTGTTGTGCGAGTACGTAAACCACGAACTGACTGTTCCCAGAGACGAAGGACGTATAGTCATCATAAATGAGCATTTCGTTGCGCTTGTGCCGTGGTGGGCATACTGGCCCTTCGAAATCATGGGTTTGTTCCCACTCCCTTTTCATAAATGTCTCTGAACAAGATATCTCAGTGCTCCCCTACAAACGGCACATTCCATCCCTCGTGCACTTTACTACCGATGAGAAACATGCGTTCGCAGATATAATGTCGCGTGTGACGAAGCGCTACGATAACCTATTCTCCTGCTCATTTGCATATGCGATGGGTATCCATCAACGACCCGTTCCCCCACACCGAGGTGGTGATGGGATGTATGTACAAGACGCTGATGATATTGCGCATCTACACGTGCACTTTGAACCCCCGCTCCTCCGGAGTGCAAGCGTGCGCAAATTCTTGGCTGGGTGTGTCATCGCAAGTTGTTGGTTTGTTCGATGCAAGCTAATTTAGCCAATAGATTCGAAGTTATGGCGGAGCCACAGAGGGATCTTACCCCAGAGCAAGCTGCCGGGAGGCTGAGAGATTGTTCTGAAGTTCACTACCTCCATGCTGCGCAGCAGCGTGGCAACGAGTCGGCTTGAATATATACTCTTACAAGCGCGCCGCTCTCGCTCAGCCATGTTTCATCATGACAGGCAGTACTTATCCGATATACTACCAGAAATGGAAAGGCATGATAATTCGTAACAAAAAATTAATTTACTGAGCTTATCAACAAAAGTCCTTAGGAGTCGAACACTGCTGTCCCGAAGGCATCTCCCTCAGCCATGTTTCAAGCATGACGGGGGTGAGTACTTATCCGATACACTGCAAGATAGTTGTCAATGCTGAAAATGGAAGCATGATAATTCGAAACAAAAAACAAATTTACTGAGCTTGTGAAAAAAGTCTTGTCATGTTTCCAGCATGACAAGTATGGAGTTGAACGCCGCTCTCCCTGAGCTTCAAGCATGTCGAGCGGGAGTACTTATCCGGTACACTACCAGATAGTTGTCGATGTTGAAAATGGAAGGTGGTAATTCGAAACAAAAAACAAATTTACTAAGCTTATCAAAACTCAGAAATTGCCGCCTGGCGTCGGCGCCCACCTTGCTTGTCAGAGCAAATATTGTTCAAAGTAGAATCGTATGCACTATTACAGACTCGAAGCTTA
>CAKNEV010000225.1:0-48582 GCA_930272055.1 Rhizopogon roseolus | reverse complement strand
CTCCTACAAAATGGACTTAGAAAATTTTCGCATTTTTGGTCATGTGATGTTGCTGGGGTATATATTATTATTAATGTGGCTATAATCCAAGGCCTGGTGGTACAGTGGTCATGATTCTCTGAATTTCAATGTTCTTTGTGTCTCCTGGTTCAATTCCTGATAATGGCAAATTATCATGTGGGAATTTGATTACATGACATTTTGACAAAGATGGTTTCAGAAATCTTTTGTGCCGAAAAATTGACACTCTGTGAGGTTCTGTACCGCTCTGTCTAGCAGGGACCAAGCTGTAGCGCTGTGGCATTGTGAGCTGCTGTACAGCTCTGTACAGCTCTGTACAGGACATAGTAGTTTACTGATGTAGACATACTTCCGATATGTTTCCAACTGTCCTCGGAAGTCAATGCGACTTCGAAGTATTCCGACGGAGTTCAGAAATTGGAAAGCATTCTGCTGATTAGGTCATGAGTCCCACCCTAAACAACGGCCATTTACTCCTACCCGATACGCATAAAAGGAAGCATCCTACAGTAAAACTAGAAGTACACGCGGGGTCTCAAGGACCTGTTCCCCCCGCTTTACTAACCTCTCTATGCCCAAACCCCACCGCGCCCTACCTTCGGGGAAGGTGAACGGCGAGTCGGGTGCTGGAGGTGGTTGGCCTAGTACACTTTACATAGTATAACCCCTAGGCAAGCTTGCGAGCCTAGGAAAACCTCTTTCGGCCGTGATGGATACGACCACGGTATATCCCAGATCCAGGTAAACTCGATTATCCTTTTCTCACGACCTACGGCCCTATCATCATGGACCATCCTTATTGTATGATAGTATCCACATCATGTGAAGACCACCGCATAGACTGGGCGGCATTACGCTTACATTCTGATTTATCATCTATTTGCGTCGTGGTATAACTTATACCACGACGCAAATAGATGGTAAATCAGAATATGTGCTAGTTGGGAGACCACTGCAGAGACGCCACGTTATACTTATGCCACAACTCAAATCGATAATAAATCAGAATATATGCTAGTTGAACACAGTAAGACGGTCACGAACAAGCCAGAGCGACGTCCTTATCGCCGTTGAACTATCGCAGAAGCAATCAGTACTCCGCCGACTCCTCCAAGAACACCGACCATGAACAAACGACTCCAGTCATCAAACCTATTTGTGACAGGGAACCCATTTGTTGTTGCATTGAGCATAGCTCCGTTGAATGAGTAGATAACGACGCCAGTGATGAAGCCAGCGACGGAGTAGGCTAAGAATACAAGCGGGAGAGAGAGGAGCACACTTCTGCGCTGAGAAAAGAGAAAGTAAACATGGGCTCGTCGTGAAGCAAGTAACGATACACTCACAGACAGAAGTACAAATCCTTCGGATCCCGACGTGGGCGTCCCGTGCGCTAATTCCGCTTTGTACTTGACTATTGAAATGAAAGACGTGATCATGCTTAATACCGAACACATAATTGCAACGAGGCCTGCGATTCGTGCGATGCCGCTCAAACCAGGAAGTGTCATGAGCGTGACGGAAGCACTGAGGATGACGGCGGCCTGAATAGTGTTATATACTTAGTATGCAGGCCAAACAGTGAGGCTCACCACTAGACACGCGCAAGCCCCAACAAGGAACATGGAACCGCCAGGATTAGATGTCATTCCACTTTCCAAATCCAAATGTCCGCCATAAGTTGGCCTGTCAACTAAGAAGAATGGAATGCCCAGGCATAGGATGCCAACGACCATATCAATAAACACGCGACTGATGGGCAGGTGTCGTTTGGGGCGCTGCATGATGGGCACGTCACGGGGAAGAGGTTTGTATGGTCGGAAGTGCATCTGACGCCAATGAGCTGTATCGAAGGCCTGATCAACATCATTTCAATGAAGTGAGAGTAGTACATACCAACGCGAAGTAGAATACGAGCGATCATCCGTGTATGCGTCGTAGTTGACAAGATGTTGGGATCTGCAAAGGAGATGAATGGAATCGTCGTTCGAGAAAGTAGACGATGACGTACCATTAAGATGCCTCAACAACTTCTGGCATTCGTCCTGGCTAAAGGGAGGCGGAACCGGTTGAGGATGACCCAATAATGGGTCTGTGTAAGACCAATGAAGAGTGTCAATGGCTTCTTGCCGAGCGACTTGCGGTAATGAAATATGTGCAGGATAAGACTCGACAAATGACCAGTATCTATACTCGTCATCAAGTCCTGCATTTCCTCGTTAGAAGGCACAGTATATGAGAGAAAAAGCACCACTGACTGTCATCTTCCCCAGATGAGATAACTCCATCGACATTAGGGATCTCGCTCGAGATTCTGCGGACTCGATGGTCTACCCAACTGATAACGGGCCCGCCAGCTTTCTTTTGTCTCCTCCAACCCTTCTTCGCAGCGGGACCTTCTCTCACCCACATTTCACATCCTTCCGGGGCACTATCAGCTATCTCCACAACCGACATAACTGCTTCCAGTTTAGCCATGTTCCGAAGGTCGACGTCGGTCGTAGCCCGAATCCGCGGATTCACAAAGTATTTCGCACCGTGAGGGAGCGCCTTCTCTATCCAACCACGAGCAACGTATGGTCTAGACACCGAGCCGTACGAATAGGTATGTGCGGAGCCGTTGCCGTCGACCCGAGCAGCTTGAGCTCGTTGTGGAGTGGGTTGGCTAACATTATTATAGTGATATGGTTCCGCGACTTGGTCTGATGGGCTGGGCTCCGGGAATGAAGTTACGATAGGAGGCGTAGATGGGCGGTTGTGGCGAGGGATCAATGGGTGACGCTCACTGTAAGGTATTTATGTGAGGTGTATGATACTGAACAGTACTAACTTGGACTTACTCTGTCTCTCGTTGTACGTTTCTCATCCCAAAATACCCAGCATTCTCGCCGTCACTCGAGGAATATCTTGACGAAGGGACTTGCTGGACGGAGCTGTCAAGGCTTAAGATGCTGTGGTGCGAGGCATAAGTGGACGACGTACTGGGTAAGCATGACTTCATGCATGGCAGGTAGCGGTACGGCCACTGGCTCGGCAGGAGCCACCATCGAGTCATCTCGTGGGGATCGAGGATCAAAGACGCTAAGAACATCATTGATTCGAAACATCTACAGGGATAATAGGGCACGTACTCAGCGACAACAGGTGACGTTAGTGCATTAGGCTGTTGAGGGGGATAGAGTAGGTAGCCAGGAGCGTGCTGTCTTGGATCCGCGAATGGATCCTCCTCAGGCATCCTGTATTATATATCAGACAGTATCTTTGGATCAAATAAGAAACGTACGACAGGCTCGCCTTGCTTTGGTTGAATTCACTGCTTGGATTACTCCATGTGTACGTGGTCCCAACGATCTCCCGTTCGCGGGGTTGGAAGGTAGAACTGGGCTTCCGGCTCGGCTGCCGTACAATCACCTGCGAAGAGGCGATAGATGAACCCCGAGGACGAGTGATAGCCTTAACTGCTTTAGATACTGCAGGGCGACCGGCGGGTGGGTCGGATGGTTGGGCCGGTGCTGGTACTGGCGTAGATACAGGCTCATGGTCTGCCCAGACGTTCGAGCTCTCCTCAGCGGGATTTGCATCCAGGGGAGACGCGGTGCGCGAAGCTAAATCAAAGTAACTTGCACTAGCAGCTGGGGGAGGGCCTACCTGCGTCTCCGCAGGAGGAGTTGGTGGTGCAGACGATGGAACACGAGAGATTTCTGCAGGCGGTGCAGGTGTTAAAGATGGCGTGCGAGATGGTACAGATGCCTCAGTAGGTGCACGAGCTGATGTAGGAGCAGATGACTGGGGCGCTATTGAACGCACATTTGCCGTCTCTGCTGCTGGAGGTGGCGTCTTTGCAGGGGGTTGCGTTGGTACAGCAGCTGGAGCAGGAGGTGTAGGTACACGTGCTGTGGGAGGCGCAGGCGCTGCAGCGGCGGCTGGGGGTGGCGTCGAGGCGGGAACAGGAGCTTGTGTGGAATCAGGAGGTGTTTTCTGAGTGCGAACTGGCTCTGGAGACATCTCTTCTGGCTCCTCTGTGAGTGTAGGGGCAAGAACGGCCTCCGCCGCAGGTTCGGGTGAATTAACCACGACTGAGGGAATTACGGGGGCGGGCTCTACTGCCGTTTCATCTGTATCACGCCTTTCTTCAGGCGCTTGAAGAGAAGGCTCTGAAACAGGTTCCGCTGTGAGAACTCCGCCTGAGAGCGGAGATGGTCCCTGAGGAGCTGTCTCGCCTGCAAGAGCAGCTGCTTCACGAGCAGGCGACTCAGGAATGGTAGTAGTAGTCAACTGGGTGGAAGGTGGTGGTGTGGTGTCGAGCTGCTTGAGAGACGCGGTAGATCCCTCACGTTCGATCCCTGGAGGAGGAGACCCTGGGATGTCCTCAGGAAGAGGGGGAGTATTGGACTTTGGCAACCCCGGCATCCAGTTCGTAGAGCTACGACGCATGACCGTTCCAACACGAGAACGGAAGGTTTTCTTAGGTGGAGGTGTCGTGGACATTGTTTCAAGACAGTTTGCAAGCGATCCGGATGGTCTTCGAGAGAAGTTCGGGAAGGAGAATGCAAACGAAAATTATAGATAACACACAATGCGAGAAGGATATTCAAGTGGGTGCAATGCGGACCAACGTCGGACAGCGCAGTCTATATATTAGCGATGCCTGGCGGTTTCGACGAGGATGGGCCATGTGGTCGAATTGGAAGTTGCTTGCTCGCGAGGACCGGCTCTTCCGGCGGGTATTGATATGATGTGATGTGCGCGACTGGTAGATGATAATCGTGTGGTCAACCATGAGGTATGCACGTGTTGGAATGTAAGACCGATGGCTGCAGAGCTGTAGAGGGCAGGCGCTGGGCAGTGTCATGACATGAGGCAATCAGGACTCGGGGATGTCATGAGGATCGTGTCGCTCGCGACAGCGCCTCACCATACCTCAGATCACAAGGCGGAACCTCTGTGGGGTAGCTTAGCCTCGTGAATGCATGCGACAGCGACAACATATCGTCATACACGTTGCTGCCTGCCCTAGCACTCGTGTATTTACATTCTTGCTCAGGAGTTAGGACGGCTCCGAAATCAATTTACACCTATCTGTATTGGTAAATGGTCTTCTCGCAAGAAAACAAGGTTTATTAGTATTCAGAAGGGGGCGACGGGTAAAGTAGAAGACCATCGCCAATATCAATCCTAATAGCGCGATCAGCTAGTATGGGACGTCGTTAGCAAGCACCATACAACGCGTTGTCGAGATGATTAACGTGAGGGAGGGGATTTGTTTGTTTGTTTGTATTGATTTCCAAAGCCCTTGCTAAATGGTATAACATTATCCAATTGGCCAAGAAAGCATCTGTGAGGTTTAAGAATAACGCTGAGTACCTATGACACTATGACGAAGATACGTCCGGATTGTAAATATGAACCTCGAATTCTGCCGAATGTCGGCGGTACGAACCAGCTTAACTAGAACCCACAAGGATGACGCAGCAAAAACAACCAGCCCTGAGACCTAGGTAATAAACAGCCGCTTAGGAATTAGGAGATACTGAGCCTTTAAATAATACATACGCAATACTTTAGGATATGCACGCACTAGATCAGCTATTGGGAACATTCAAGTTATCGTCGATTTAACGACAGGAGCGCCACAATGAAATCACGCAGTTTTGACCAACACCTACACACATTTGTTTTGTGCCTTGTAAGAAAGGAGTACTTCCTTGGGCGAGCGGACATTTCAGATTCTGGTGATAGTTTTGAAGACAGCGAGGGAAGGTCGATCGCCATAGCAATTGACGACGAAGCTGAACTGACATGCAAGTCAGGAAAGTCATCAGAGCCGCCCAATGTTGTCTAGTCCCATCGGACCGCAGCAATAAATACAATCAATGCGATGAGAAACTGCACGATCTAGTTGCTAATCAACACCCCACTCACCACGTCTGCATCTGCGCTTTCTTCAATCATGACCGACGTTGCGTTCCACTTGAAGGAGCGCCAGCGGTGTTTGTGTTGGTCAAGCTCACGCATGAGGGACTGACGCTCGACCTCGCGAAAGCGTTCATACTCCATGTAAGATCGTCTGACGTACTGCGAGGTCTCGTCAGCCCATGGAGCAGCATCGTCGATGGGAAACAGAATCGTTTCAGCTCTCCGTTCCACTAAGGCCCAGTCCCAGTAGACAATTATGTCAACTGGTAACGCACCACTGCGCTCAAGCCAGGCGCGAGCATGGTGGGCATAGTCTTTCTCCCTGTTAGAGATTGACATCACCGTCCACAGTGAGTGAGTATGGAGGGTGAGATACCGCCAGCGTCTGCAAACGTGCGACGCGATGACGAGTCCAGGTAATCCATGCGGTCGACCGCGGGTTTCCGTGAGTCGGAAGATGCTCAGGAGCAATTCCGCGGGAAGACGGTTGATGTGGTGTGGTTGACTCATGCCTTAATGGTCTGCTCAGTGTAAAGCAATAATTATCAGAGGAGGGTGAACTTACAACGACGGTGACTCTTGAGTCTAACTAGTGAGAGGAAGGAGTGCTAAACCATGTATAAAATATCCCGGCGCCTAGTTTATAACAGTTTATAACCTTCCCTTTGATGCGTGTGTATCATGCCATAACGGGCACGGCGTGATGAGCGCAAGGCAGCGAGTCATATATTTTGACGCGCAGCATGCCACAATACATCAAAAGAAGACACAATTAGAAGTTAGAACTCACTTTCACAGAATGCTCTCTCGACAAATGTTCGAAGGTGAAAGGTTCAGCGTTCATCGGACCCGATACATACCCCTGTTGATGTGTGTACTTTTCGGTGTCACTTGCCAACTTGAAGGTCGATTTCAGTAAATACTCTCAATGTCGATCGGCGCAAAACACATTACTTGAAGAGTCGATAGTTTATCGGCGTGTGAGTGGAAAATTAAGGACAACGTTTTGAGATCGATAAGGATTCGAGATGAATTTCTTTTGAGCACAAGTATAAGCATTGAAGCAAGTTGAGCGGTCTCGCAGTTGGCACGTGTCGCGGTGATGATGACGTTTGGGGAAACCCAAGATGTTCGATTTTACGGCACTCAGCAAGGCTTCAGGTAACCTGGATGAGCATGGATGCTGTTCGTGCGTCCATGCCCCCTGGAAGGCGCTAAGTATGAGAATTATTCTATGTTCCCTCCTCATTCTATACCGTTGAACGCACTCAAAAGTGCATTTAACACTGGGTATAACAGTTCCTGCTGACCCTCTGAAGTCCATGTAAACCCTCTTGTTTCCTGACCAATGTATAGACATTGCTAGACTTCAGTGCCTCTTTCCACTCAGTCATTCGCGTATGTCAGTCCGGACCCGTCCGTTTAAACTTTAGTGTAGTGATATTCGTATTGCAAGTCCCACCCTCCTTGCTTGCTTCTCAGTCATAGGCGGGCCTAAATCTGTAGCGTCAAACACCAACCCAGGCACCTTGAGATTGAGGCCAAATGAGAGGACAGAAAATGCCCTGAAAAGTGATTATCGGTGTCCTCCAGAAATTCATGGTTCCAAGACAAGGATTCTCGAGACGTGGCCGGCATCTGATGTTGGAACCAAGATTATCGCCATCAAGCAATGACACACAGTATGATGCAAGATGGACACTTGTAAGATGATGGAAACGCATAAGGGGAATGAATGTGCCCAATCTGAATGTATGATTGGTGCGATAGCCATTGCCCTTATGGATGCCTAGGTGGGGGGCACGCAGGTCGTTGCAGAGTAGACGGCTGTCAAATTTGCGCATATAGACTAGCACGCACCGCCCTCCATAGAGTCTAGCTCTCAATAGGACATAAATTGGATTTAAAAAAAGTTTGCGCAGAGTGTGCTCAATGGCAAGTGCAGTTGCAGAAATATCGTGGACAAGCACCAGCTGCATGCATGGCACAGCCCACCCTTCTACCACATTCCCGATCAAAGTCGAACTGAAAAGGCCGATAGACAGCCTGTGCCGGGTACGAGATCGAAGTTTCGACGCTTCCGAAGCGCGTTAGAATGATAATACCCAAGTTTTCAATGCCAGCGAGATTTTTATTGGTGAGGTAAGTACCGCTGTCAGCGGGAGCGGGAGTCCATAGAGAGCATGTTCACTGACTTGTGGAGACATTAAATTTAGTTCAATGACTTCCAGTCGTGGTGAATGCCTGCCCGGACATTACTGAAGACATGATATTTGTTTCTTTTCGGGACGTGACACGAATGCAGATAAGGCTAGGACCAAAAATGCACACATGAATGGAAATAAGGAGGACATCCTCTGCAATAGTGTGTTTGAACCAACGGTGACTTTGAAGAAAAGGCCATAATCGTCTGATACGCGACTGAATATATTATTTTTGTATAGTCACGCACGGTCGAAGTTGTTATTCTTACAAAAAGTGGTTGTAAGTTCTCAAGATCTCAAGCTCAGCCTATAGCACATCCAAAGCTGTATATTTGAAGGAACGGCAGACTAGAGAGTGTTGTTCAGATTGGACTCGCTTGGTGTCACTAACTAGCGACGTAGACCACTTTCTGTGTCGATATGAGATAAATGTTAGAGAAGATATTCTTCAGAATCTCTCTCAATGAACAAGCAGGCGTGCATTCTTGTGCAGAGTAGTGTTAGCACCTGAAAGAAATATGAACCATATCTTCTCGACCAGAGTTAAAAATTGGTTCTGTGTGGTGCAAGGCAATCAGCTAGCCTTTTAGTACATGCATAGATAAGTACGTTGCTAGTCGCAAAAGAACCTTTTCGTAGTTTATGCGTAGTGGCACGTGTCATACCACCCACTTTCGAGGGGTGGAAATACACCATACCTGCTTAACACTGCCTAGGACGACCCAAACGACGCCGACGCCATGTTGTTCGATGTCAACGTAGGTCTCAGAGCCAGTTCATATTTATTAAACCTGAATCAGCTATGGTCAGCGAAAACTATTCTCTCGTTCTGACAGGGTCAAGGGTGCCGACTTCCACCCCACCGAACCATGGCTGCTAACAGGTCTGTACAACGGTTCCGTCAACATCTACAACCATGAAACCGGCGCACTCGTCAAGACCTTTGAGGTCTCCTCCGTTCCTGTCCGCTGTGTCAAGTTCATCCCCCGAAAAAACTGGTTCGTTGCTGGCTCTGACGACTTCCAGCTGCGCGTCTTCAATTACAACACCCACGAGAAGGTTGTCGCGTTTGAGGCCCACCCGGACTATATACGATGCCTTACAGTTCACCCCACCGCGAGCATCGTGCTCACAGGAAGTGATGATATGACTATCAAAGCTTGGGATTGGGATAAACAGTGGAAATGCATTCAGGTGCGTCAATACGATGTGGCCTGCTCTCCGAGTCTCATCTTGAACTAGATATACGAGGGCCATACGCATTATATTATGAACATTACCTTCAACCCCAAAGACTCAAATACCTTCGCATCTGCGTGTCTTGACCGCACCGTCAAGATGTGGTCCCTTGCCTCCCCTACAGCCAACTTTACCATGGACGCGCACGACAAGGGTGTCAATTACGTCGACTTCTACCCCGGCTCAGATAAACCTTATCTCGTTACGACAGGCGACGACCGTACCATCAAAGTCTGGGACTACCTCAGCAAGAGCTGCGTGCAAACGATGGAAGGACACACGAACAACCCAAGCTTCGCTGTATTCCACCCTAACCTGCCCATTATCATTAGTGGCAGCGAAGATGGCACCGTCAAGATATGGAACAGCAATACCTACCGCTTAGAGAATACCTTGAGTTACGCCCTCGAGCGCGCATGGTGTGTCTCGCTGCGCCGCGATGCGAATGAGGTGGCAGTCGGTTTTGATGAGGGTGTTGTCGTGATCAAGGTCTGTTTACATCATCTACGTTCCGCTTCTCCTGACGCCTTTCGATCAAGCTTGGTCGGGATGAGCCCACGTACAGCATGGATCCATCAGGCAAGTTGATATACACGAAGAACCAAGTCGTGCTTTCTGGCAACCTCGCCACCCTTACCGACATCACCAACACGGAAGGCAACCGCATCCCTGTATCGATCAAGGAAATCGGCACCACGGAGATCTTTGCAACGGCACTGCTGCACTCGCCAAATGGACGTTTTGTGACTGTCGTTGGTGATGGGGAATACATTATCTATACGGCGCTTGCTTGGCGGAACAAGGCGTTTGGCTCTGGGACGGGTTTTGCATGGGCAGGCGATTCGAACACGTATGCGGTGCTGGAGAGCAAGGTGAAGCTGCGGGTGTATAAGAACTTCAAGGAACGCAGTGGTGTGGGGATGAAAGGTGTGGGAAGCTGGGCGATGGACGCCATTTATGGAGGTCCGGTGCTGGGCGCGAGGGGGAAGGGTTTTGTGATCTTTTGGGATTGGGAGAGCGGGGAGATTGTGAGGCGCATTGATGTGGATGCGAAGAATGTGAGTTTGTGATGCGGGTTGAATAAGTGTGGCGCTCATACTCATCCTGTCAAAGATCTTCTGGTCGACAACAGGGACGCTTGTAGCGGTTGTGTCGGAGGACTCTTTTTACATCCTCAAGTTTGACCGTGATGCGTACACCGCTAAACTAGAGGAAGGCGTAGAGATCACAGATGAGGGTGTTGAGGAGGCGTTTGATGTTGTTGCTGAAATTTCGGACAGGTGCGTTATATTGATAATATATAATTCCCAACTGACCGTATTTTTATCAGTGTCAAGACGGCAAAATGGATAGGTGACTGCTTTATCTACACCACAGGCGGAAACCGCCTCAACTACTTTGTGGGCAATGAATCGTATACGATCAGCCCATCTGATACGTGCGTGCATGAAGGACCCAATCATCCGCTCTAAACTGACATTGCTGTAGCTCGATGTTTATACTAGGATACATACCTGCGCATAATCGGGTGTACCTTGCGGACAAGGATATGAACGTTTTTGGGTACTCGTTATCGTTGAGCGTTGTAGAATATCAGACTGCTGTCCTCCGTGGGGACATGGATTCAGCAGCCGAGATTCTGCCCACATTACCAAAGGAGCAACTAAACAAAGTTGCCCGGTTCCTGGAGGGTCGAGGTTTGAATGTTTGACTGCCTATCGACGCCCGGAATTCATTCAGTTTTTCCTTCTTCAGACCTCAAAGAGCTTGCACTGCAAGTAACCACGGACCCCGATCACAAGTTTGACCTCTCATTGCAGCTTGATGACCTAGACACGGCAGTTGAGATCACGCGTTCTGTCGTAGAAGCCGAGGCGGAGACGAAGTGGAAAGCTATTGGTGATCGTGCGCTTACGGTGTGGCGATTCGATCTGGCACGGGAAGCATTCGAAAAGGCAGGTGATTTGAGTGCGCTGATGCTACTCCTGCTTTCGACGGGTGATCGAGAAGGGCTGCAAACGCTTGCAGCTACCGCTGAGAAGAAGGGAGCAAATAATATGGCGTTTGCGACGTTGTTCCAGCTGGGCGATGCACAATCATGCGTAGACCTGCTTGTGAAGACGAATCGTGCACCGGAAGCCGCGCTCTTTGCACGAACGTATGCTCCGAGGTGAGTTTGACCGATTGATCCTTTGATGTGGGTCTTGAGGCTGAATCCGTCATAGTCAAGTGCCCAAGGCAGTTGATGCATGGCGAGGCGAGTTGCGGACTAAAAATAAGGGCAAGATCGCGGGGGGGATCACACACCCATCTGAGCATGCAGAGTTATTTGAAGAAGGGTGGGAAGAAGCGCTTGCACGCGAGTCAACTGTGACTGCAGATGTGAACGGAGATTCCGGTGAGATCTGTATGAGCTCTACTTGGTTCACGCCTAATTTGATTGTGTTGGATTTAGATAGTTCTCCGAGCGAGAATGGGGAGGATGACCCATGAGACTGGGGCAGTGAGAGGATGATCAGTCTACTTATAGCATAGCGTTTTGTCTACTGCGCGCGTCTAAATACTATCTGTTCTTTATACCTACTCACTCCTCTGCACTCGAGGTTAACGTTGAGCTTGAGGATGACGTGCCCAAGAGAACGTTGGAGTTTGAAGCCGGAGTGCGAACAAGGACACACGTAAAAGGGTCTAGACCCAAATTAGGCGCGTAGCAGTGCTTTCAATCTTTACCTGCTCGCTCGCTCGACAAGGCAGACACCTTTTTTCTATTCATTAGTCGTCGCTGTCGCTGTCGTCGTTGCAATTGATCCTCTTTCTTTCGTATTCTGTCTTTTTGTCTTTCTTTTAAGGGCCAGCGATGGCCTCTGACTCCCTTGCCAACCACGCCGTCAACTCTGGCGACCTCGTCGACCTCGTTTCCTCATCCGCCTCTGCAACAGTTTACCCCAATGACGAGGCCATCGTCGCCGTCTTAAATACCCGTTTTCGTGCTGATTTACCATACACAAGAATCGCCACCGCCAACTTGCTCGTCGTTAATCCTTACAAAACTCTTGCCAATGTCAACGACCTCAGCGCAAAGGAGTACGAGGAGCGATGCTACAAGGATACTAGCTTGCCAATAGCGAGCTCTCGGTTACTCCAGCCGCACCTCTATGAGTTTGCTGCGCAAATCTATCTAGTCATGCGCCGCCGGAACCAGTCCCAGTCTGTCATCACCCGGTTCGTACTCAGTATGATCCGCTATTGTCTACTTACTCACAATATAATAACAGAGGTATCACCGGCTCGGGAAAGTCGTCCAGTGCCCGGCTGCTTGTCAACCAGCTTCTTCGGCTCTCCGCACGCTCAAAGAAGGAAAAACGCATCGCAAGCCAAATCAAGGCCTTCTCCACGCTGTTAGACTCATTTGGCAATGCCAAAACACTCCTGAACCCCAATGCCTCACGGCATGCGCGTTACCTGGAGCTGCACTTCAATCCTCGCGGACGCATCGACTCGGCGAAGGTTCTCGCATTTGCACTTGACAAGTCCCGCCTCACACGCCTCACGCATGAGGAACGCACGTTCCATATATTTTATCAGTTTTTGGCGGGCGCTACGCCCCAGGAACGGGACCTCCTCGGGCTCGACGACCCATCGGATTATTCCCTGCTGGCGTCATCGGGGTGTTATCGTCTCCCGAATGGCCCCTTCAGCGATGACGCTATTGCGATGGAAGAGGTGCGCGCCTCAATGCGTGCTTTGGGCTTCAAGCAGAAGCATGTCTCATCGATATTTACCCTCCTTCTTGCGATCCTCCTTCTCAGCAACGTTCAGTTCACTGAAGCAGATGCGCGCGATGTCTCTGCCTATGTTGCTAATGTGCCTGTACTAGAGCAGGTTGCGAAGCTCCTTGGCGTCTCTGCTGAGGAGCTCACTTCTGTTCTGACGAACAAGACGAGTTATGTCCGTAAGGAGCTGTACACTGTGCTGTTGAACGTGGAGCAGAGCATAGCGCAGCGCGACCAGTTCATGCGCGATTTGTATGCTATCCTTTTCGCATACATCGTCGAGACAGCCAATCACAAGGTTGCCCCTGCCAACCGGGAATCGCTCCCTACTTCGCAGATTGTGATCTTTGATCAACCAGGCTTCCAGTCTCGCGGGCCGACTGCCACCGGCTCAATGTCATTCACAGGCCCTGTTCCCTTAATCTCCGCATACGGACAGAATGGGTTTGATGAATTCCGCATCAACTTTGCAGATGAGGTCATGCAGTCTTACATGCTTCAGAACACGTTTGAGGACAAAGTCGGGTACAACAGTCATGTCACCGGCGATGGTGTTTCCCTCCCATCTATATCAACCATGGACAACTCTGCTTGCATAGAACTGTTGCGGGGTGCTCAGTTGTCAGAGCGCTCGACTAAGAAGCCAGGTGGCATGCTTGGCGTGATAAGCAAGTCGTGCTCCTCGTTCAAGTCTGGCAAAGCGGGCGAGAAGAAAGACGAAGATTTGTTGCAGGACCTCATCTCCAAGTTTGGATCGCACGCCTCCTTTGTGACCGGCCCATCCCAGATTGGCACCAGCGAGAGGAACTTATTTGGCATCAACCACTACTCAGGAAGTTGCTCGTACGATATCACAAACTTCATCGAGAAGGATTCAGACCTCCTCGACTCTGCGTTTGTGACGCTTCTCCGTAATTCGTCCGACGGATTCGTGTCAAAGCTTGTCTCCGGCCCGTCTCTTGCAGCGGAAAGACACTCCAAGGATGAGGGCATCATCGTGCAAGCCCAAGTTTCCTCGCGCCCGCTGCGCTCTCCCACCCCTATCGCCACCCCTGATGGCTTAGCACCTTTAGCAAGTGAAGAGCACGCACGTCTCGATGCGTCCAAGATATACCCCGTCACCACTCAACTCAACCACACCCTATCCGAAATTATCGCCTCTCTTGACCGCACTAGCTTATGGACGATTTCATGCATCCGCCCCAATGATTCTGGCTCACCAAACTCGTTTGACAAGCGCCGCGTGAAGGCGCAGGTGCGGTCGATGCTCATTCCTGATGTCGTGGCACGCCGGAGCGTCGAGTTCATCACGGACTTTGAGCAGAAGGAATTTTGTGAGCGGTATGTGCCGACGATGCGCGGGTCGGAGTTGGAACGAATCCGCCAGTGTGCAGCCAGCAACGGATGGACGGAGGGGACCGACTACCGTATTGGGCATCGGAGTATTTGGCTGGCGTACAATGCGTGGAAGACGGTGGAAGATGTTGTGAGGGCCGCTGAGAAGGAGCAGAATAGGCGCTCTGCAGAAGATTTTGACGATGAGGAAAGTGTGCCTGGGGATGATGTGACGGACTTTACCCATGCAGACGGTGCCGGTCAGGAATATGCTAGCGAGAGTCGGGATAATTTGTTGGTCGCTCGCGTCGGCAGTCGAGGATCGCGATACCAAGATGCCAACCATCTGTCGCCTTACGGGAATCTTGGGCTACCTTCTCCTGCTCTTGCAACTCCTGCCTACGATGACAATGATGGTGAATCGGGATCTGAATGGGACAAGAAAGGCCAAAGCGCTGGCGTGACCTCGCCCTACGCCTCCAAGGAGGGTGAGATGGTCATCAACGCTGCTCCAACAGCAGTTGAAGAGGTTCCTTCAAGTCGTTCGCGTCGATGGTGGCTCGTCCTCGTTTGGGGCCTCACTGGTTGGATACCCTCCTTCGTCCTGCGCTACGTCGGCCGCATGAAGCGCCCAGACATTCGACTCGCCTGGCGCGAAAAGTTCACCATTTTCCTCCTCATTTTCCTCATGAATGCGCTCGTCATCTTCTACATCGTCGAGTTCGGGCGGCTTTTATGCCCCAACTTTGACAAGGCGTGGACGACGACGGAAGTGGCGGAGCATACTGGTGACAGTGACTGGTGGGTTGCGGTGCAGGGGCAGGTGTACGACATGTCGAACTTTATCCATGGTGACCACAGTGATATATCTGGTACTGCTAGCAATGCGGCAAGCGACCTTGAGGAACTTGTGGGGCAGGACCTGACCAACTATTTCCCTCCGCCGCTCGTGCTTGCCTGCCCTGACCTTGTCACTGAATCCACATTGGAACTTACCTACAAGAACTTCACTCCGATCGTCCCCCTCGCGATGCATAAGTCTGGTTCACTGCAGAGCGTGCAGAATACGGCACTCGACAATGCGGATTGGTACACTGCGACATTTCAGCCAAAGATGAACAATTATCACAAGGGGCCTTTGGTCTGGGAGACGGACAATATTGCTGCGCAGGCTGCGGACCAGACGATTCAACGGTACGTCTTTGGTGTTTGAGATAACCAGTGTATTACTTATGCTGCTTTTAGTATCTGGGCTATCTGGGAAGGCGGTGTGTATGACTTGACAGACTATGTTAACACCGTGACGATCAACCAAGGCGCAACGAGTCTCTATCAATTCCTGAGCACAGATGTGTCGGATGTTTTCAAGCAGCAAGCTGGGCAAGATATCACGAAGCCGCTGAATACGGCTCTTGCTGGCCTTGACGCTAATACGGCGGCAGCCAATGTTAACTGCTTGAAGAATATGTTCTATCTTGGTGAGACTGACTTCCGGAATACGCCAAGGTGTCTCGTTCAGAACTACTTACTATTGGTGTTCACGAGCATCCTGTGTGCGTCGATTGTGCTCAAGTGTACGTCCTCCCCTCTCTCCTTTTACCGGTCTTCATTCGTTTAAACATCCCACCTTCGTCAGTCCTTTCCGCACTTCAACTGGGTCCAAAGAGGTCGCCCGAGATGCAGGATAAGTTCATCATCTGTCAAATCCCTTGCTACACGGAAGGTGAAGATTCCCTGCGACGGACGATCGATTCTTTGGCGTCACTGTTATACGATGACAAACGTAAATTACTCTTCATCATCTGTGACGGCAACATCATCGGTAGTGGGAATGATCGGACGACTCCCCGTATCGTGCTTGATATTCTTGGTGTGGACCCTAAGCTCGACCCTGAGCCTCTGCTATTCAAGTCGATCGGTGAAGGCTCGAAACAACTCAACTATGGCAAGGTATACTCGGGTCTGTATGAGTTCGAGGGCCACGTTGTTCCGTGAGTACCTCCTCCTCATTCACATGAGTCTGACTCTGATAACGATTCTTTTGCAGATATATGGTAGTCGTGAAGGTTGGGAAGCCAACCGAGCGCTCGAAGCCTGGAAATAGGGGAAAGCGTGACAGTCAGATTCTTCTCATGCACTATCTGAACCGCGTTCACTTCGATGCGCCGATGTCGCCTCTCGAGCTGGAGATTTACCACCAGATGAGGAATGTTATTGGCATTGATCCTGCTTTCTACGAGTACATTTTCACGGTCGATGCTGATACAGTGAGTTTATTGGCTTACTTCCTGGTCAAGTGCTGATGTTCTGTGCAGCAAGTAAAGCCTGAATCCTTGAATCGCCTCGTTGCCTCTGCTGCAGATGACTCAAGCATCATCGGTATCTGTGGCGAGACCAAACTCACGAACGAAGAGGGTTCATGGTGGACGATGATTCAGGTTTGTTTACCTCTTTGCTTTTACGAATCGCGAAGTTCACTTACATTGTATATAGGTATACGAGTACTATATCTCTCACCATCTGTCAAAGGCGTTCGAGAGTTTGTTCGGCTCGGTATCTTGTCTTCCTGGATGCTTCTCGCTCTACCGCATCCGTACCGCGGACAAAGGCCGACCTATCATCATCTCCAACCGTATCATCGACGAGTACGCCGAAGGGAACATAGACACGCTGCACAAGAAGAATTTATTCTCCCTTGGTGAAGATCGTTTCCTGACGACACTCCTCCTGAAGCACTTCCCGACGTTCAAGACGAAGTTCATCCCAGATGCGGTCGCACATACCATGGCTCCTGAATCTTGGCGTGTTCTGTTCTCACAGCGTCGGCGGTGGATCAACTCTACGATTCACAATCTGTGCGAGCTTGTGATTTTGCCTGAACTTTGCGGCTTTTGCTGTTTCTCGATGAGGTTCTTCGTCTTCATTGACTTGTTGGGCACCATCGTGAGTGTTGCATTTTGACATGGATCTAGCTTTCGACTGATGTCTTCTGGTAGATTTTACCGGCAACGGTTGTCTACGTGAGTTTCATGTGCGCTCTATTTGCGAGACATTTTTTGATATTGTACCAACAGTTGGCTTACCTCGTCGTTGTTGTTGCTACTGGCAATGCGGCCCTGCCACTCATTTCTATCATCATGTTAGGTATCACCTATGGTTTGCAGGTAAGTTGTGCAACACGACGCAATGCAACATTCTTATACTCATTGTACCTGCTCAGGCATTGATCTTCATTATCAAACGTGAATTTATGTTGGTAGGATGGATGGTGGTCTACCTTATCTCGTGAGTACATCGTACGCATCGTTCTGCTTCGTATTAACATCTACTGCAGATATCCGATATACAGTTTCTTCTTGCCTATTTACTCGTTTTGGTGCATGGACGATTTCTCCTGGGGAAATACCCGCATTGTCATCGGTGATGGCGGTAACAAGAAGGTCGTCATGAATGAGGATGAGCGGTTCGACGAATCGATGATCCCCATGAAAAAGTTCAGTGGTAAGTTGTTTCGACGTCAATATTCCTTCCGTTTACTGATGAGTTGAAATTCAACCTCAGAATATGAGGCGGAGGCATGGGAGAATGGATCTCATCGGTCTGATGAAACCGGCTTGAGTAAGCCACGTTCCAATCGTTTCCCTCCCCCTCGCCAGGGGTCTCCTCATAGCCTCCACCCATCCCACACGGGCGATTACTATCGGGATACTAACATGACCAAGAACTCAAATCCCAATTACCGTGGTCCCGGCTCGCACATCAGCCACGGTTCTCGGCAAGGGTCGATGTATGACGGGCGACAGCCAGCTGTGCCTCAATACGGTGTCCTTCCCCAGATGCCATTTATGCCATTCAGCGGCGGCCCAGGTTCAGTTCACGGTTCGGATTATGGAGGACAAATGTCCATGATTCCGCCTCTGGGATACCAGCACTCTGGCAGTGCATACGGCGGGATGATACCCCAAGGCACCATGATGATGAACATGCCTATGATGACTGGAGGCTCTCAGACGGGCGGCTTTGGAATGCTCCCTGCGATCGGAGGAGATACACGACCGCTATCGATGTTCTCTATGGCAACGTCCGTGAACGCATTCGCTGGTCCGAGTTTCAACCCCAATCCTACCGACGATGACCTCTTCAATGCCCTACGGAACTATTTGAGTACGCAAGACTTGATGACAGTCACGAAAAAGTAAGTCGCACGCCATAGGTGTTTACTGTTCTTTACCGAGTTTTTTTTGCAGAACTGCTCGTGAGGCGATCATTGCCAAGTTCCCAAAGGCCGATCTTACATCTCGAAAAGACTTTTTAAACGAATCAATCGACAAAATTCTGTCGCAATCGTAGGGGCAGTAAATATATCTAATATGCAATCTCCATATATTCTACATTTCATCCATGTTGCCAACGTGCCTAGACGCTCCCTTCTCACCATACTCTTTTATTCTACCTACAATCGTTTGGTTGCATATGGACATTGACGCTCGTCATCAGCATACGTTGTATCGTTCTTGGACTACTATTATTGCACTCATACGGACTATAGACATTTTTATCGTATGGTAATTTGGTCTCTGCAGTGCACATGGCTTTCTCGATACGCTCTTTCTCGTTGTATCCTGGCTACCGGAAACTTCAGTGGAAAAACCAGCAGTACATCAGAACGAATGGTGCAAGCCATTGGGAACTTCGCTCTGACTGAATGCCAGCATTAATGTGACTAGTCAGGTGAATTGGGAATTACAGGCGGTGGAGTCTACGCCGCATGGAAATCTTCCGTGCCAGGCTATACCAGCGTACTATAAAATATGAACCGAGTCATTCAAACATCTCAGTCCCTCTAGCACAGACAGAGAGAACTAAAGATGAGTACTCGAGTCAGCACATTCAATGTAAGTGGCACGACGGTTGTTCAACTCTTGACACCCATGTACTTCGCCAAAGTCAACCACTCTAGCGCATAGGCATATAAACTGCAGCCTGAGTAAGATCCAAGAACAACCTTTTGAAAACATTCCAATGACGGAAGAAACGAACGTTTGACAACGCACGAGGTCAATGGGAATTGCACCCGCTGATGTCCACGCTTTATATTTCTAGAGGCTTGACTCTAACCTCCAATGGTATCATGAAGGGAGCAGCTGGGTACACGCCCATCCCTCCACCTACTGGTGATGCATTTTGGCCAAAGCACTACCGCGTACCCTCTAGGTTACATCCCTCCAGGAAAGTAATTTCACTCTCCTTGGCGCTCACGATAGTGCTACTATTTGTCAAATTTCTCCCGCGGCCTGCACCTCTTGGCGAGCTACAACGATTTTGGGGACCGTACACTCCATACTACTCCGTGGAGGCATATCAGCCGCCTCCGGATGGATGTAGGGTGACACAGGCAAGTACGATTCACACAGGTGCCTGGTCTAAACTATCAACCATTATCACACCAGGTCAACATTGTAAGTCAATTCTGGTCGCCACGAGTTCTTTACCCAAACGATCATCAGCTACAGCGCCATGGTGCAAGATACCCGACCAATGGCGCATCTAAGGTCATCCAAACAAGTTTGGGAAAATTGCAGAACGCCTCAAAGTACGATGCAGCGCTGGAGTTTCTTCGCTCATACGAATGGCACCTTGGGGTTGCTGATTTAGTGCCGTTCGGCGCTTCCCAGTAAGACTACTATTACCATCCCTTCCTGCTTAAGTGTTCAGCCGTGTCGGGTTTAGGTCGTTTCAATCGGGTGCAGAAGTATACATTCGGTACGGACACCTCATCGACGACGACACGTTACCCTTTATCAGATCGTCTGGAGGAGACCGAGTAGTCAACTCTGCCATTAATTGGACTTCAGGTAATTAAGTGGCTAGGTATCAAGACTTTTCCTGGACGATGTAATTTCAGGTTTTGCCGACGCAAGTGGACAGCTATATAACCCCATGGTCTCAGTCATAATACCCGAGACGAAGACGGTAGGATGGATGTTGATAAGATTTTGTGGACTGCTCATCCTGCGTTCTTTACTCTAGTCGAACAATACCCTAGAAAACAATATGTGTCCCAACTACAAAGCATCACTAGATGAAGCGAATATCTGGCGGGATAGGTTCTCAGGTCCCATCGCACATCGCCTTAACGAAGCTGCCGTCGGAGCTGGATTGCTCAGCGAGGACATTCCTGGGCTGATGTCTTTATGCGCATTTGAAACCGTCTCCGAAGAACAAGCCAGTCCTTTTTGCGACCTCTTTTCCCTAGCGGAATTCCAAGCCTACGAATATTATTATGACTTGCTAAAATATTACGGGACAGGGTGTGTAACTCACCAACAAGTCGTTTTGATTTTAACGTCCGTATTAAGCTATGGGAATCCTCTTGGTCGCGTGCAAGGTGTAGGTTACGTGAACGAGCTACTAGCGCGCCTCACGGCGAGTCCAGTGGAAGATCATACGCAAACCAATTCTACTCTTGATTCATCGCCGATCACGTTCCCGCTCAATAGAACGGTCTACGCTGACTTCTCTCATGACAATCAGATGATCGCCATCTATGGTGCACTCGGATTATTCCCACAGGATTCCCCTCCTAGTCCCACAAGGGCCAACCCGCAACGCACATGGGTGGTTTCCCGTCTTGTGCCCTTTTCTGCACGGATGGTCACAGAAAAGTTGATATGTTTCGAGGCTGGGACACCAAGAGATTTTGTTCGGATCCTTATCAATGACGCCGTTCAACCCTTGACGTTCTGTGGTTCAGAAAATGGGTTGTGTAGGTTGGAAGCATTCGTGGAGAGTCAAACGTATGCTAGAAGCGATGGTGGTGGTGAATTTGAGAAATGCTTCCTAGAATAGACAGTGACCCCTTTATGGGGGGGTTGATGGAATATTAGTGTCACCGCTGACGTAAGATCCTCGTTCTTTGGATCATTGAGACGACCATCACCTGCCATTCCTTTCATCATGCCTCAGTTTTACAGGCGAGAACCACCGATTAATGTCACAGAATCATCTTCAGAAAACTTGGAGCCAACAGACGCGGACGACTCCATTATCCTCTCAGATCTTGTTCGCACTGGCGAAGCGTCCAGATTGCGGAGAAGAGGTGCAATGAGGCTTGATCATAATCTTGTAAATGCCCAGCGTGCAGAAGCCGGACGGGTAACCCCGCTAATGGTGAGGGCTGAGAGGTCACCCTCATGGATTGAACCTCCCAGTGATGATGAGGAGTCAAGCCAGAATTGGGAGCAAAGCTACGAAGCGCCTCTGTCGCCGCAAGCGGAAGCGATAGCAGCAACAGGCTCAGACCCATACTGTCATACATTATTTTGTGGCGGAGATCCCGACAAACGATACTTAAACAGGTCCTCGACCTGTGTTCGACATCTGTCGCCACTACCGTCGTATCCTCCGCCGCCACCTTCACGTGATTATCACGCACCCAGATGGCGGACCAATGGGTGTGGAGCTGTCGTCCACATGCGAGCTTCGCGTCGGGGTAATGCTGGTGTGTGGATAGCAAAGGGCGAGGCATCATCTGCCGTTGTCCCCTTGGACGCGTCATACTTTGAGCGTGCTGCGGTGATCCGAATGGTCCGGAGCGCGTGTGGCTGTCTTCGTGAAGGTGTTGGATGTGCCATATGGTGGGCTCTGCGTTCTGCGAATGTCTCTTTTTCTAAAACTGACTGCGTTTTAAGTGGAAATCCGTTAGGGTCTAGGTATAAACCATGTCACGCTGCGGCAGAGGGTCTCTTTACCACTCGGCATCATCACCCTTCAGGACCTCTGACCCCTGAAGGTCCCAGGTATTGGCATGCGCACTCACCACCTCCGCAGCATGCACAACCCTACGTGTATACTTTCTTCTCCGAGAACGTGACATCTACACCAACACCAGATAGGGGTGGTTTAGCTATCTGCCCTTCTCCCGGACTGCAACAGGATTTCCTGTCTCCCATCGATAACCCGTATTCTTATACATTCTTCGATCGCATTGTGACCGCGTCACCTTCGTCATTGTCGAGTCGAGGTCGTGACAGCCCTGACTCCGACGCTTCTTCGCGCGTTGAACCGCAGTTTGATGCCGACGGGACGCCCATCGCAGTTGATCCTGGATCGCCGGACAAGATAGGGACAGGATTGACCCTCGTCCCTGAGCGTTAAACACTTCATGATGGACGACGTCGTTCAGCATTGCTATCGTTGTTGGGACATTGCTTTTATTTGTCGCATTTTCGCATTTATGTATTGTATTATTGGATTTCTTACATCTGCCAATCTATCGTCATGCTTGCATCATGCATTCAGTTCATTTCTTTCTACCATCTTGTACCATTTCATACATATCCACATCCAAAATATACGGCCGAACGTCTTTCTCCGAGGTTATATCTTATTGCATGATCTTGTCACTTCGGGTTCTACCACAACCCCCACATTGTATCCCACGTGGAGCCGCTCCGCCATACAGTCGCTTACGTTTATTCAAGTTCATCACTTCTGCAGCTGCGCTGCTCTCGCTGTATTCACCACTGAAAACGAGCACGGGAAAGGTTTCAAGTTCCTGTGCACCCGAAATTAGCCACAGGTTTCTCGCAACGTACATTCTCGATCACTTACATTTGGAGACCAGCGGTGAATTCTGGATTAATTTCAATCCTCTTTCCATTCGAGTCTTTGGCATAATCCATGTGCAAGACAGAAAGTATCGCAGCCATTGCACTCCATATAGCATCCTCTGCGAACCAACGACCTGTCAGGGGCATAGTATTGTCAGTCGTCCCATCAACTTCACTGGATGGACGGCCAGCCTACCGGGACAAATACGCCTGAATAAGTCAGCGAACAGCCTGAAATGTAGCAAACTGGAGTATTTCACCTGCCATGCCCGAAGGCAAAATGGTTGGTGGTATGCCGGTCCTTCAGCTGCCCGTCCATCGTTAGATAGCGACTAGGATCGAAGCGCGACGCATCAGGAAACTCATTTTCATCCCGGGATAGTGCCCTGACCGTCAATGGTCAGCTCAAGCAATCGCATGCACTGGATCGCGGCATACCACTGATTAACCATTATCATTGTGCCTGATTAAAGCACAGATAAGTCAATGACAACGTAAATCGTACGGCTTCGCACCTTGTGGTATGAAGTAACCCTCGTAGACGTCATCTTTGGATGTTGAGTGTGGTACTCCTGCGATGTGCTGAGCTATACAAACAAACAAAAAAATGATACTACAGACCGACCTAAGGGTGCTGGAGGATACCGTCTCAGAACCTCTCGGATGATGGCATCAATATAAGGTATCGAAGCCCTATCGTCCATGGATGGCATTTTATCATGCTTCACGACTTGATTTATTTCTTTTCGAGCTCGCGCTTGGACGTCGGGATAAAGCACCATAGCCAAAATGAACCTGTGAATAACGGTTGCAGCCTTGGGAACATCAAAGTAAGGGAGGATGCGATTAGAACTCCTATAGATCCTAGACTCACCGTTCCACTGCCACCTGGGATGCCGTACCCATGTCAAATGACGAATTGTAGTTACTAGTCGAAGAGCTTACCCATGTATCCGCTTAATGCAACAGCCTTCAACATCTCTTCGTCAGCGTCGTCGTGAGGTTGACTGAGGAAGTCAGCGACTAGTGATCGTGGGGCAGTACCATCTGCCTACAGGCAATGAGATCACGGATATTGTCCTTTCACAATGCAAAAACGTACCATCTGTGCCTTTACTTCGTTGAAGGGTTCATCTAAAAGCTGCTGAGACAATTCTCTACCCCGTTCCATTGAAGCGTAGTCTCCACTAAAGCACCATGTTGGTAACTTTTCGACTGCAGCCGGGATGATGGGCATTTAAATTGACATGTACAGCCTTGAAACACTCACGGAACGGAAATGCGACAAACAAGGCAGCCTTCTCGGGAGTAATGATTCGTGTTACGATACTAGCGAGTTCATTTGCGCGGTCAAGGACCGAGTAGCCATCCCGTTGAGTAATGTGTCCGTACGTCATGGCCATGCTCAGAGATCCCGTGTAGCTGATTGACGTCAGCTAGAACCCGATATCAGGGTAACATCACCAAGTAAAGTACGAACGCTTCGACGGATTTATGCATATCAGTCCCGGCATTCAAAAGATCTGCGACCAATTGATTGGCTTGGCGAAAGTATATGTCATGGTAGGAGACAGAGGTGTCAGCCTTCATGACTTGATGGAAAATCCTGCGGTGTTGCTGCAAAGTCTCGCCATACGGAAGCAGCCCAGTATTGAAACCCAATCCAACTCTGCATCGTCAAGAGATCAAGCACTGGCTGAAACCACGAGTAGTAGTAAAACATACAATTGCTGCGTGCGGATAACTGGGCGATCCGAGTAAATGGCGGAACGCTTGTTCAACAACTCCCGCGCGATCGCCTCTGAATTTATGATGATCATGTCGACCCCAAGGAGACGGGAGTGGATTATATTTCCTACGATCATGCATAAAGTTAAACACGACAGTTTAGAGATGGGACCGCTGATCTACAAACCATATATCTTTCCCCACGCAGTATATGTGAGCCAAGGTCGTGAAATGTCCACTTGGAGTGCGTTACCCAAGAATGGTAGGGGCCGAGGGCCGGGTGGTAGAGGCAAAGGATAGTTACGTCTACGAGTCCAGCGCAAAGCGACGGCTAGGGAAATAGCACATGATATCCCTACAGCAAGAACTTGAAGGAGGGACATTAGGAATCTAGGTGAACCAAGAAGTGTTTCGCTAGCATTTTAACGAGGCAACTCTTTGATGTCTGGAAGTGGTATGGGTTAATGTTTCAGAACGATTATCTTCAAGTCGATGGCAAAGAGTCCCAAGACGGTCGTTCTTTCTAAACAGGTTAATGACCGAAAGGAAAGAACACAGAGCAGATGTAGTTGTCTATTGCTAGAAATAATCGTCCTAGACCTGAATGAGTACCTGAGACATAGAGCTGGTAGTCTCCATATCAATACGTTTTTGTTTCACCACTGGTGACTGCAGTGAAACTTACCTCTGCAAAAGGGACGAAGCTGATACGTCGACGCCTCCCTACCATGGGGTATCATTATACCGGGACTCTGTTTGAGACTGCCATAGAAGGAATCTCAGATCTCAGCAGTACTAAAACCGTCTACCTGCCAGCTAGGACTAGTTTGACTGTATCGCTGAGTCATCACCACACCCTGGGTAGTTGTGCAACTTTGCGAGGCGCTCTTGTGCCGCATTCGATTAGAGAATGTTCGCATTGGTAAGATGCAAGTAGCTTTTTTGGGCGGAGCCCCGAAGGGGGTCCAGACCCCAATAGCGACCCCAACCTGTGAAAAGATGAGCCAAGGTGCATCAGCAAGAGAACTCAAGTCGCTTGTCTACTGTGGTACCTATGGCTAGCGACGACCTTTGATTGGTGGAAGAGACCTCAAGTTAACCAAAACAAGTATTTACGATACAAGACCCTAGCCTAAACCAAAAGCGTTTCCTAAAAGAGAGAACTTTTAGCACTCTTTCATCAGGAAAACAACTTCCAATATTTGGATGTGAGCTGCGAGGGTGGGTGGGCAACCTCGCAGCCTCAAGCTCTAACGGTCTAGGTAACGCCATCCGGTGGTAATCTCCAAAATATCAAACCATCCCGATTCGTTGTTGGGACATTGCTTTTATTTGTCGCATTTTCGCATTTATGTATTGTATTATTGGATTTCTTACCATCTGCCAATCTATCGTCATGCTTGCATCATGCATTCAGTTCATTTCTTTCTACCATCTTGTACCATTTCATACATATCCACATCCAAAATACACGGTCGAACGTCTTTCTTCCAAGGTTATATCTTATTGCATGATCTTGCCACTTCGGGTTCTACAACAACCCCCACATTGTATCCCCCATGGAGCTGCTCTGCCATACAGTCGCTTACGTTTGAGTAAATCGACTTCAAGTTCATCACTCCTGCAGCTGCGCTGCTCTCGCTGCATTCACCATTGAAAACGAGCACGGGAAAGGTTTCAAGTTCCTGTGCACCCGAAATTAGTCACAGGTTTCTCGCAACGTACATTCTCGATCACTTACACTTGGATACCAGTGGTAAATTCTGAATTAATTTCGATCCTCTTTCCATTCGAGTCTTTGGCATAATCCATGTGCAAGACGGAAAGTATCGCAGCAATGGCAGTCCACATAGCGTCCTCTGCGAACCAACGACCTGTCAGGGGCATAGTATTGTCAGTCGTCCCATCAACTTCACTGGATGGACAACCAGCCTACCGGGACAAATACGCCTGAAATAAGTCAGTGAACAACCTGAAATGTAGCAAACTCGAGTTATTCACCTGCCTTGCCCGAAGGCAAAATGGTTGGCGGTACGCCGGTCCTTCAACTGCCCGTCCATCGTTAGATGGCGACTAGGATCGAAGCGCGACGCATCAGGAAACTCGTCTTCGTCCCGGGATAGTGCCCTGATCGTCCATGGTCAGCTCAAGCAATCGCATGTAATGTGCTGGATTGCGGCATACCACTGATTAACCATTACCAATGTGCCTGATTGAAGCACAGATAAGTCAATGACAACGCAAATCGTACGGCTTCGCACCTTTTGGTATAAAGTACCCCTCATAGACGTCATCTTTGGATGCTAAGTGTGGTATTCCTGCGAAGGGCTGAGTTATACAAACAAAAAATGATACTACAGACCGACCTAGGGGTGCGGGAGGATACCATCTCAGAACCTCTCGGATAATGGCATCAATATAAGGTAGTGAAGCCCTATCGTCCATGGATGGCATTTTATCATGCTTCACAACTTGATCTATTTCTTTTCGAGCTCGTGCTTGGATGTCGGGATAAAGCACCATAGCCAAAATGAATGTGTGAATAGCGGTTGCAGCCTTGGGAGCATCAAAGTAAGGGAGCATACGATTAGAACTCCCAAAGATCCTAGACTCACCGTTCCATTGCCAGCTGGGATGCCATATCCACGTCAAACGATGAATTTTAGCTACTAGTCGAAGAGCTTACCCGTGTATCCGCTTAATGCAACGGCCTTCAACATCTCTTCGTCGGCGTCGTCGTGGGGTTGACTGAGGAAGTCAGCGACTAGCGATCGCGAAGCAGTACCATCTGCCTACAGGCAATGAGATCACGCAAATTGTCCTTTCACGATGCAAGAAACGTACCATCTGTGCCTTTACTTCGTTGAATGGCTCATCTAAAAGCTGCTGAGATAATTCTCTGCTCCGTCCCATTAAAGCGTAGTCTCCACCAAAGCACCATGTTGGCAACTTTTCGACTGCACCCGAGATGATGAACATTTAAATTGACATGTACAGCCTTGAAGCACTCACGGAACGGAAATGCGGCAAACAAGGCAGCCTTCTCGGGAGTAACGATTCGTGCTACGATACTAACGAATTCATTTGCGCGGTCAAGGACCGAGTCGCCATCTCTTTGAGTAATGTGTCCGTATGTCATGGTCGTGCTCAGAGATCCCATGTATATGTTGCAGCTGTATGACGTCAGCTAGAACCCGACATCAGGGTAACATCACTAGGTAAAGTACGAACGCTTTGACGGATTTATGCATATCAGTCCCGGCATTCAAAAGATCTGCGACCAATTGATTGGCTTGGCGAAAGTATATGTCATGGTAGGAGACAGAGGTGTCAGCCTTCATGACTTGATGGAAAATCTTGCGGTGTTGCTGCAAAGTCTCGCCATACGGAAGCAGCGCGGTATTGAAACCCAATCCAGCTCTGCATCGTCAAGAGATCAAGCACTGGCTGAAATCGCGGGTGGTGGTGGAACATACGATTGCTGCGTGTGGACAACTGGGCGATCCGAGTAAATGGCGGAACGCTTGTTCAACAACTCCCGCGCGATCGCCTCTGAACTTATGATGATCATGTCGACCCCAAGGAGGCGGGAGTGGATTATATTTCCTATGGTCATGCATACAGTTAAACATAACAGTTTCGAAATGGGACCATAGATCTACAAACCATATATCTTTCCCCACGCAGTATATGTGAGCCAAGGTCGTGAAATGTCCACTTGAAGTGCGTTACCCAAGAATGGTAAGGGACGAGGGCCGGGTGGTAGAGGCAAAGGATAGTCACGTCTACGAGTCCAGCGCAAAGCGACGACTAGGGAAATAGCACATGATATCCCTACAGTAAGAACTTGAAGGAACGACATTGGGAATCTAGGTAAACCAAGCAGTGTTTCGCTAGCATTTTAGCGAGGCAACTCTTTGATGTCTGGAAGTAGTATGGGTTAATGTTTCAGAACGATTATCTTCAAGTCGATGGCAAAGAGTCCCAAGACAGTCATTCTTTCTAAACAGGTTAATGACTAGAAGGAAAGAACACAGAGCAGATGTAGTTGTCCATTGCTAGAAACAATCGTCCTAGACCTGAATGGGTACCCTGAGACATAGAGCTGGCAGTCTCCATATCAATACGTTTTTTTTTCGCCACTGGTGACTGCAGTGAAACTTACCTCTGCAAAAGGGACGAAGCTGATACGCGGACGCCTCCCTACCATGATGGGCATCATTATACCGGGACTCTGTTTGAGACTGCCATAGAAGGAACATTCAACTTGTCTCAGATCTCAGCAAAAACCGTCTACCTGCCACTAGTAGTTTGACTGTGGCGGCGTATCGCTGAGTCATATCTCGGAGTCTAGCTATCTAATATTCGTAATGAACCTTCATATTCCACATCAGCTCACCCTGCAGTCTCCCAATCTTCTCATGCACGCATTCCAGTGAGTCCATCCCTGTATACATGTTTACGAGGCCTGGAATACCCTCCTGCATACGGTTCCCATCATCCATCCTCGTCACACACCAAATCCTTTTCGTCACAACATGGACATCCGCAATGGCATTGCTCTTGAAAAGTGACTCCAGCCCCGCGCGCATCTGTGTTGTGCTGGCCATCGGCTCCGATGCATACCGTTCGGGAGCCTCGAGCACATTACTGTGCAAAATAGGCGTACGCGTCCAGCCTGGATGGACGTTCAAGAACTATATGTGGGGCTCAGTGCTCGATACGTATCTGTCGCCAGTCGCTACATACCCGAATGTTCCAACTGGGAAGGACTTCTTGTGCAAGGACTTCAGTGAACGAATCCAGCGCTACATTCAGATGGTAGTAAATCGAGGACATATAACGTGCCACAGTCAACATTACCTGCTTTCCTATGAACGCAAACGCTTTAGCGACGCTCAACTGGACAACACCAGCCCACTCACGTGTTGCTATAGAAACCGATCAGTGGTGACCCCTTGACTGATAGGGAGCCCGAAATTTGCACGAGCATCCCCCCAGCACCCTCCGGGTTCTCTTCTCTAAAGAATCTCACCGCCTCTAAGCTTAAGGTTACCGCACCCCAGAAATTGACGTCCATGAGAGCTCTGGCACGGTCCATCGGTGTTCCCTCCAGTTCTTGCATGAGCAGCTGTCCTGCATTGTTGTACACGACGTCGACGTGCCCAAATGCATCTTTGGCCTGTACGAAGACGGACTTGACTTGTGTCTCATTCGTCACGTCCAGTGGAAGCACTAGAAGTTGGGTGCGCGGATATTTGGTGGCGAGGTCATCTAGTATGGAGGGCTTGCGCAGCGTTGCAACTGCAATCTCGCCATTACGCAGAACCTCTTCTACCATCGCCCTGCCAAAGCCAGTGGAGGAACCGGTAACTGCGAGTGGTCATTAAATCCACATGCTAAAGGGTCACATGTTGAACTCACTCAACCAGACTCGAGGTCTGGATTGTGCCATGGTGACTAAGTTTGCTTTGCTAGTTAACAGTGCGTGCCAACGTTGAGCAGAATTGTAGGTCTTACGGGAATGACGAGCCTTTTGAGCGATGATAGGGCCTTTATAACCCAAGTAGAAATCCGGTTTATACTTCTCTCCAGGAGAAGCATCCCCTTTCCCTCTCTCTCTCATTTACGCGTTTTTCCTCAGCTGCTTTGTTCATCTTTTCAATTCCCCATCCTCAATGCTCATTATGACGTCTAGATCTGAGTTCATTATGACGTCGATCTGAGCAAAATGTTTGACAAATCTGCCGCAAATGGAAGCGCTCTTGGGGAATAAGTAATGGTAGTCGAGAATGCATGTGCATTGGCGCCGATGATGTCATTTGAGACCAGTGCAAACCCCGGAGATGGAAATTCGTGTAAATGGTGAATCACGGTCAAACTGTGAATGTTTTCCCCATAACATGACGAGTCCTAATCAGGCTAATCTGGACAGGCCTGCGAGCACAGTACAACTGACTTGACAGTTTGCATTTTCAGGTTTCTCTTCGACTCAAAACGCATCAAAAATCTCATTGTGGAGTCCATAGATATCGACCGCACTAGTCGCATGGAGATTGACCCCGTGCTCATGGTTCTGTCCGATCAAAGCAGTCCATCACAGCCGCCCACCGCATCGAGGAGTCAAATGTCTTTCAACACTGTGCTGATGCAAATGCAATCTTTCAGATGCTGGCTTCGCACAGCCAGTGTTCAAGGCCACACCAAGGTGAGGTTTCCCGTCTAATGATAGTTATGGACAAGCAAATTAAATATGGACATGATCGGGAGAAGAAACAAGAATTTTGGAAAACTGAAGTAAGCCGGGTCTCCATAGACGAGCTGGTGCAATAACGTTCCGGGGCTGATTGGTTCTCGGGTAGTTGCTGGATCTTGATCTAAGAAAGCAAATATGCTGTTGGAAAAACTGCTTCATTCCGTTCGAGCGCCGTAGACGTGCCTCCTCAGGCTGTGATTGTTGTGATTGCTTGGGAAACGGAAGACGAATGACAAGATTCTTGAATGCCATACAAGGTGCTGTGAACCTGCATTCGTAGGTTTGGTTCAAGTGGTGCGGTGGATAAATTGTTCGGACTGGATGTGCAGTCAGGGAGGTATCTACTATCAAGTGGATAAAAATAATTTAAGACCATCATTATTAAAGAACCCAGGCGGAGTCTGGTGGCGGCTGCGCGACTGGAACGGCCATTTGCAAAAGTGGTAATAGAGACGGTTAGCACATGGACGATATCATATGCCGCGAATGCGTCCCGTGGCTAGTGCTTCCAATGACAGCCCGTTGCTGACCAGAATGCCAGGGGGAGCGTTACAAATGTAAATCTTGTGGTGTAGCGAGGAAAGCACCATCGAAATTGAATGAAAGTGCTAGACCGCGAGCGGTTTTGGAACGTCCTTCCAAAGGAGCTCCGATAGTGTCCAGCTCTAGTGTCAACGCGTCGGACTCGTAAATTGTGTTGGGACTTGAATCGGCGAAGGGGAATGCAGCACGAACGGTCACTTGTTTTATACAGAACACCGGCGTATGACACATTACCACCAGATTCCGTCTCCACTTTCTATCCAGTTTCCGAGTTTTGACATCCAACATCTCGCGGCTTCCCGACCTTGTCTTGTCAAAAGATACGCTGACCATTTGCTTCCCGTCCAGAAAGTGGGTCATGTTTTGGAGGGGCTTTTTCGTGACTCTTCAAGGTCATTACCAGTGTCGGAGTTACTGCATGGGCAGGCTGGGTTGATGTGGAAGCCATGACTTTGTCTTTCGTACGATAGTGAATCCAATAAACAGTCAAGTACTAGCAAAGAATGCAATATTTTTGGCGTATGTTGTACTAGGCTTGAAGTGATTATCGCTTTACCTGTTGAAGCCTACGTCAATCTGCCACACTGTAAGTTCAGATGAGCTTTGTTTATGACCACAAAGATAGCAAGGTTGAGACTCTGCTTCAAATTGGGCACTGCCAGTGATGTGTCTCTCGACATGTTCCTTCCCACAGTATCGCAAAACAGACGTCCTGATCTCCACTTCTGGACTCAGAGAAGTGCGTCTACCTTTCTCCGATTATTGGTCACCATTGTTCATACTTGACTACTTGCCAATTTCCTTATCCGAAGTCACATCAAGACCGCATAGTGTTGCAGCAACCAGGGTGCTGACACCAGTAGGACGAAGCCCGGGCCGCCGTAAGATGGTGCGATAGTTGCGTCGTCTTTCATTGGGTGCAGCGACCGCACTCAGATGGGGAGCAGGATGCTCATCTATGACGACCAAGAGTCGCTGATGTCCTACTATCATGAAGTTATTTCAACAAAGGATGAAACATTTGAGGACCCTCGCCGTCATTGAGTGCTAACTAGAGCTATATGAGTGCTATCAGTCTCATGATCTTGGGCCTTGGGCGGAAATAGCACACTCAATGGCGCAGTTGACCCGGTCATGTTCCAGTTCGTATCCTGAAAGCTCTCCATAATGTGCGCGCTGCTGAAGTATTGACAAAGAGGATGGTGATGGTTCTCATCGATGCTCATCACGTGGAGCACGATATATACTGCTAGAGAATGAACGGGATGGGCTGTGATGGATGTGTTCGTTTCAGACGGACTTGCACGTATAAAAGAACTTGCATGCATCACAGTTACATCAAAATCAAATAGAAGTCGCCATCGTTGTGGGACGTTCAACGCCCTTGAGGGCGCACGATGGGCACGAACCCAGACGTCGACAACATAGTCAGTGTGCCCACACCAACCCCATTGTGATTGGTTGATAAGTTCGGTGCTGGAGGCGTCTATTGGCGATACTGCGGGAAGAGGCGTATCAGAAGATATACAAAGCACCTAATTCAGGGAGGGAGCGTTTATATCTTGCTAGCTGTGCGGTAACGATGCAACACTATCTTCCAGGGCAGTGCTTAGCTGATAATCGTCCTCATAGGAAAACTTAGCTTGATTACTAACTACGCCAGGGCTGCAGCATAGAAGACCTCGACTTCGTTACTTAGGTAATTTCCAGTTTCGCTGAAGAAGACATATACAACTTGAACAGCAGCGACAAAGATGACCCTGACACCGGTGATGACCTTGGAGAGCCAGGAAGATTCTGAGTGGTGCTGGTCCATGGCCTATGCTCCGGACAGCAAGCGAATGATCAGCGTATTTCAAGACAAGAGCATTCGGCAATGGGATCTGCAGGCGGGCAAGGAGATTGAGGAAGTGCGGGATGTTTATGAGGGAAACCTACGTCAGGCGGTTGTATCAAGGGATGGTCGATGGGTGATGACTCCAGGTGGAGATGAGAAATACATGGAGCTCAAAGTCTATGAAGTTGAGACGGGGATCGTGAAGACATTTCAAGACTCACGAGAGATCGTCTGCATCGATATCTCCGCGAACGGCGAGCTCCTGGCGAGTGGATCTGGTCGTACAGCGCTGATATGGGAAATGGACACTGGCAAACTGGTAGCTGGTCCATTCGAGGCTGATGATTATATGGATGCAATTCGATTTTCGCCAGACTCAAAGAAGCTCGCAGTGAAATCGCGAATGGGGAAGTGCCTTGAGGTGTGGGATGTCCAGACACAGAAATTGGATGCACGAATAGGGAAAAAAGCTTCCACCGGATATCTCACAAGAGCGCCGATATTCTGGACAAAGAAAGGAACTATTCTGTCCGTATTCAACTTCGGTTTCGATGACGGTCGTTCAAAACTCAAGACGATATATGAATTTGACGCGTCGACGCTGAAAACTGTCGGAGATCCTTTCCAAGGGCATACCGACACAATCTATGGGCTAGCACTTTCGTTTGATGGTACTCTCCTCGCCAGCTCCTCAGACGACATCATCAACCTCTGGTCCCTCAAGCCCCGCCAGGTCCTTGCCTCATTCCACATTCAGCGTGGGGCATGGATTTTCAACCTCATCTTATCGCCTGACACACGCCAACTGGCTTACTCGGCAGGTCCTAGGGTCTTCATATGCGACATTTCCTCCGATATTCTGGCCAGTATCAGGGTAGCAGCGAATGCTCAGGCTACTATAGTACGCATTTGCTACGTATACATAATTCTAATCGTTGATGTGCTAATACCCCCTTCAAGGCCACTGCATCTGACAATTCAACACTCAATCACCTACTCAATGTGCATGCCCCATTGTTCCATTCATCTCCACTACTAATACATTGTCATTGTTGCAGTCTGATGCAACCCGTCGTCTTGCTAATGTGCGCCGCAAGCCAGCGACATCGCCTATGATATATCCTAGGCCATTACAACCGCTGCACATACCAGGACTCCAGCAACCTGTTTTCTTTCGTCGCCTCCGCAACCTCCTGTCGTTCTCTTCCCATTTGAATGCGGTTTCTCCTGTTCAGAACAGTCAGCCTCGTGATCCCTTAGATGTGTGTCTTTATCTTGTTTGCTTTACTTTGCCTCGACGATTTTCCCGCAGATCCCTGCTACCTCTTCCCGAATCCACGATCACACTCCCATAGTGCACACAACTCAGGGATATTCACATTCGGATCCCCATGAACATGTGAGTGATCGAATATGTAATGTCATTTTCCAACTCACAATCTTTTCAGCCTCCACGCACAGAGGCACTACCAACAATTCTGTCATCTGCTTCCTCTCCGGCGACGTTAGGAACCCGCATACAATACCTATCCCGTTGGTGGCCCGTTCATACAAGTCACCAAGCGTCGCCCATCACCAATGTCCCTCTCGCACATGGTCTGTTGGTATGTTCCTCATTGCATTTTATCACCGTCTTTGAAGTCTCATCCCACCACTTGCAGCGTCATGCTGCAGCGGATGCTCCCAGAGACAACCAAGACTTAATACCCGAGGAATACTTTGATACTTCTTCACAGAACGATGATTCACAGCAACCGTCCGCTGCAGCACGGATCGACAGTGGAGAGCATGGCCACGGTGGATCGTGTTTCTGCTTCTAATGGTATTTTTAATGAACACTGGCTGCTGTCGTTCCTATTTTATTCTTACCGTGATTTTAATGTAGTATTTTGTCCATGTATCCCTAAACAATGGTGGAAGCACTGCTTGCACCACTGTTTTGCATGAACAGAATTTTGGAAAACTGACATTTCTGGATTTTCGCATCGCTTCCTTTTGCTGCCATGCGTTGACCCCTGAGTCCTGATGCAGTAACATTTCACTTTCAACATCGCCAACATTCTGGTAGTATTTCGGATAGTGCATCTGCCTGCCATGCTTGAACATTGCAGTGGGAGAGCAAGGATCGACTCCCCGCCTAATAGATTGTTTTAGATAAGCCATTACTGTAATATTTAGGAGGAAGAGCATGCATACTATGTCATCCATGATTGACAGGCATGATGTGCTCGGCGAGACGCATTGACCTTTGGACTGGTTTTCAGGGAGATCAACGAGACGATCCTATCGAGGCAAACCCAAACCTGTTACACTGATATAGTAAAACTGAGGTTTGACAGGCTCTCGAATTTAGATCCCCAGGGACCTGATCACATCGGTGAGCAGTAAGGAATATTTCGGGCGTTGTTGAAGTCCTTTACATTTCGCATATGGTAAGATGAAATTTACCTACATATATAGTCGTATCTACGAGTCGAGTACCTTTGCGCGTTTGCAAAGGGCTCCCTGTCAATACCATTTCAAGTTCGTTCTTCGTCATTCGCGCAGCCGCGAAACTTCCAACAAGCAGTTTCATGGATGGGCTTGATTTGCAACACTATTGCTGTGGTCGACCAACTATGGTATCACTGGAATGGTATCCCTGTTCAGGAACTACATCCTTTTAGAATTCTTCAGTGCCTGATGATGATCGAGAGTGAAACTGAACCTTGCGGGAATCAAATTGATCCATATTGTACAACGCCAATGGAGCCTTCCGACTTTGAAATTCTCCATATCCTAGGTGGCTTTACTCGAGTAGAGACGGGCAACTTGTGTCGAGTATGATACAGCCTCAGATCTTCCTAAGCAAGTTCCCGCTTGGATCTACAAGACATCATGTCATGCTGCCCGGCGTTGCTTCGCCGCTAGCATACGGTGTAAGCCGACAGGAATGGACAGTGGGCAGTGTGCGCACCGACTTCAGTAGCGATGCTGGCGGCAACAAGTCACCGACGTGTGGAATTGATTGTCAACGCGGTTTGGCTCTCCTCTACCACTTGCATCGCTGATTTGAAATGCGTCAGGGTTGTACTGTGTCACAGTCATGATTGCTCAAGGGTTCCTGGATCGACCACTTGTGGATGTTGTGCATCTTTAATTCGATTGTGGGGTATAAAGCATGCAAGACCTCATTAGACAGGTCTTGAATATCCTGGCTTTCCATTGCTCATTTACTTCATGATGTTCTTCAAGTCCATAACCGTCCTCGCCATAGCAGTTTCCGCCACTTTTGCTCAGACAATTGAGCTCGGGTTCCCGCAGAATGGGGACAGCTTCTGTCCTGGTCAAGACGTGACCGCTCAAGTTATCCAGCCGGTGAGTAGCTGCCATCTTCGTTTCTCAGTATCGCCACTCACTCTGATGTATGATATAGGAATCAATGGCATCTTGCATTCAGGTTGGCATTGCTTTGGCTATCGACAGCTGCCAGAATGGCATTTGCCCCGCACCTGCAAATGCGCTAGGATCCGTCTTGTATGCTGGTCCTTGGACCCCTGAGAGCCACCCACCTGGTGGTTTCTACCAGAACTTTACCGTCACTCTTCCTTCTTACATTGCAGAGGGTCCCGCCATCTTCACACTCACACACTTGTGTCTTCTTGGGGTATGGGAACTTCAGTTTGTTGTTTGCATTCGTAAACTGAGGCGGTATAACAGGCAGCTCCTTACCCGTTCCTTGAATATCGCAACGCGACGGTGAATATTGTGTGATTCTAAACACGAAGACGATGTCAAAATCATATGGAATGAACCATATTATTAGATTGTAGCTCCTATCTTTCTTAGTGATTTTTCGGGACTTTGATGATTTAAGTATTTAAGATTGAGGGCATGAAGAAGATAGCTTGAACACGGCTGATATTCTGTACCTGTAATCCTGATAGTGATGATCTCAGCAATGAACTCAAAAGACATGATTAAGCGTACATGGATTAAGATGTATTTTCAGGTACTTGCATCCTGAATCGCCTCTTTTGTGCTAGAGCTACCGGCATTCTTTCCGCGCACGCGTCCTCGCAAAGACTTGATCAATTCCTGAACTGCCACCTCCGCTTTGTGAAGCCCTTTGGGTGGATCAACATTTAATCTAGTATCCAAGTTAAAATCTTCTTCGATCTCGTTCCGCCGAGGACTCCTCCAGATATGCCAGAAAAAGAGCAGTGTAACGGAAGCAAAAAATCCAAGAAGACCTAATAGGGTAACGAGAAGGATTTCACTGGTCATGTTGGTGCCTTGGATGCAGAAGGCGGCGATAGCAATGGTGAAGGAAAGGACGGACCACAGCAGCGAAACCACTGGGAGTGCGAGAAAGCAGGCTGTGAGGGTTAAGTCGACGTGTTCACCTAAGCGCCGAACATGGTAGAGATATGATTCCTGAAGTTGTGTTAATCATTCCATCAAGAACACACAGTTATGCCGCTATGCGTGATACTTACTGCATCCTGATAGAGTGCGTCCACCTTGCCGCGATGTCGCCATACGTGGTGCACCCCGACGGTGATGCTCATCATAGCGAACAACGACGATGTAAGTGAAGCAGTTTTTTGCAGTGCGTTTATTCCCTGACAAAACTTCATTAGCAGATGTGCCGTATATCTTGGCTGCGTTGGCTTACAGGAACGGCCAAGAACGCTACGTTTGCACTAACAAAGACAGTTGACTGTGTTACGATGTAAGGTGAATGAGGTCTTCATGAGTCGAGACGAGACTTACAAGCAAATTGGAATCTGTTGCCGCGATGAGTGAAGAAGATGGTGCAGGCATGCATGGTACTCACCCGCCCATTCGTCAAGGAACTGTTGCATTAACTTCTGGAAGTCAGGGAGATAAACAGCCCCTTTAACTCTCGTCCCTTGCAGCCGCGTCCGATACATGGAATGTGCCCCAAATAGTGGCAAAGTCAAGATCATCTCAAGGCGTGAAGGTTTTGGAATAGCCACGTCCCGATAGATTCGGTTCTCAGGAGTGCCCCAGTGATACCGTGTGCGAGACTTCTCAACTTCTGTCATAACTCTGGCCATATGCCAAATGATGGCCGGAATGACAGCGTTCTGCGTCGACTCTTGTCTATCTATATCATAGCATTGGAGTCAACTGTGAAGTGGTGCAGAATAAGACGATAGAACTACCTTTCAGATCTTGGTATATTCGAAGAAAGCGTTCGCACTGACGATCAACAAATGGGAATGGCGTATTCCTGAAATCGCGGATTCTTTCTGAGCAACGACTAAGCGTAAGAAACTCCAGCGGGGCAAAATAAATAAGTAACAACGAACCATTGGCACCGAATGTGATGGCATTTAAAAATTCGACTTCGAAATCCCATGGCAGGAACGTATAATGCATGGGGTACGATTCAAGATGCTTCCAGAAAAACTCCTTGGCTTGCTCCACTGCTGCAAGAAGATGAGACGTAATCCATGATGCGACCACTGAATACAGACCTTCATCCACGTTCATATGCAAAATACATTTTAACCTGGCAGCAACATGGTACACATCTGCGGAGTCGGATGAATCAATCCGCGGAAGCGTCACTACATGTTCGCAATATGGAAGCTCCTGCGGATCAATGACTTTCTTGAACTTGCTCATGCTTTGCTTCCAGGCCTGTTCAACTTTCTCAAGTATCAACTCCTCTCGAATGTCGTCGGGCATAACCAAGTTGAGGCGGCGGTTCTGGAAATAAACTTTGCCACTGAAGTGAACATGCTTTGTCCAGAATTTCGGGAGTACTCTATACCGAAGTTTAGTCATGTACATGTAAATTTTGGGACAGGATGCCAACCTTGTCTCAGACAAGTAGAACGGGTTGTCCTTGGAGTAGAAAAACTCAGGGGGCCCGATGACTTTTCTCGTTTCCGTTTCCGTCTCCGTCTCGGTATATGTGGTTATTGACTCATTCGATTGTCTTCTTCGAGTCATAGTATCCTTAGCTGTAGCTGCTGGAGACGCATTCTTTGCCCGAGAGCGTTCAGTTTTTGCATTACTCCCTGTACCACTGGCATGGTTGGAGTTTGATGAAAGTGGGGTGGAGGAGACACGATCTCCTGGCGCAGAAATTTTATCCGATTCGGATGATCCTGTTGGAGACGCATTCTTGGCCGGGGAACGTTCAATTCTTGTATCGCGCCCTGTGTCAGCACGGCTGGAGTTTGATGCAAGTGGGGTAGCAGAGACACCATCTCGTGGCGCAGGATATCTATATCTATCAGAGGAACCTTCCTCGCGACCAGGGGTGACACCGACATATCTGTTCCACTCAGCTTGAGCAGCAGACATATTAGTTGGAGCGAAGGAGAACGAGGAAAGAGCCCCATTTTGCGACTGAGGGGAGGTCATCGTCTGAAAGCGTTTGTTTGGGTAAAGTGAAGCCAATATGAAGCAGGTCTGACGCTTATATTGGGAGTTGAATGGTCGATATCACTATTAGGAACATGTCATAATGATGTCTGTGTCTAGGCGACGACCTGACAGCGGCCACGGTCTGGGGTTGAGTACCACGATTCGCCCTTGTAGATCCATATGGGTCCTTGTGTTATTTTCCAGATAAGTTACACATCAACTTGTGGCATGACCAACATGACGACGGGTAGTGTTGAAACTTTAAAGAACAAAAGGTTGCACAAAATAATAGAACAAAGCATGGCGATCCTGCCGCGGAGCATCGGTGATAAGGCGGACCTTCAATAACTCTCCGCGAGCACATATATCATGATTCGCAGTCGTAGTGGTCGTAATAAAATCAAATAAAGCACCTAACAGCCTGCTACGCAACGACAACGATACACTAGTGTGACTAGCGGCTGGTGTTACTAGTTTAAAAACCCATACAGTAAGGTACAATCCACTTCACAATAGACTAAGAACACGACCAGTGTCACGACGGCCGACTCTCCCCTCTCCCCGACAAAAATGATGATATAGCAAGTTCACTACTTAGTGGAGCAAGTCCCAATTTCGGATTCGGAGGAGGTTCAGTTGGGGCCGGCGAGCTCCCCGTCTCCCCTAAACGCGAACTAGATGGCACGTTGCCAGTCTGGAAGGAAGACAAGTCTGGTTTGCTGTCAAAGACCCCTGGAGCCAGATATTAGCAGTGGGAGAGAAGAATGAATGATTGCAGCATACCCAGTTTACGAAGCCATCGCTGACGAACTTGATGATATCCCCGCGATGGCAACGCCTTCTGGACAAGGTCCCATTTCTGTCCGTATTTAGCGACAGCCTATAAAAACTCCATGTCAAAGATCGCGCCACCGCAAAAACTACGCGAACGCGAACCTGAGCAAGTAAATCATCCTCCTCTTTGCTCCACTTGACATAAGGGCTTCGCTGCCTCTTCGGGGCATCCTGACCCGTAACCCTAATGACATCTTTGTTCTTCGCTCCTGTTTCAAGGGTTGGACCAGGTCCTGATCCGGTACTATCAGCCACTGAATCGGCGCTTCCGGCGGTGGTGCTCCCAGGAGCAGTCTCATGTCGCAAATGTGCTTGTGGATCTACTGGAGCGTCTCCCCAACTGCTACCGATCGGGGTCGTGACTGCTCGCTGGTGTAGTGCAGATGATGGGGCTACAGCCTCCGTAGCCAAGGAGCTCTCATGCGGAGAGGTTGGAGCCACAAGAAATGGATCATTAGATGCGGACTGACGGGGCATATCCACGTTGGGAGGGGGAGGGGGTTCAGCAGGATGTATAGGCGATTGTGCAGCCAAACTGCTAGAAGGATCATGCATCACCTGATCAGGCGGTTCTAGTTGCGCAGGAGGTGTAGGAGACGTTCTTGTAGGCTTGGGAGAGGGAGGCGTGGCGGCTATTTCGCGGGTGGGTTCGGATGAAATATTAGGATCGGTCCATTGAACTGGACGTAGACTCGGTGGCCCTGCACCCCAATCAGTCACCAGAGTTGCTCTGGGCAATGGCGAAGGGCGGATGGGCGGAGGTTGGGAGATGATAGCAGGTACAGACTCCTTCCTCTTTAACCTACTTTTCTCTCTTAATCGAGTTTGAGCTTGCGGTTTGTCGAGATTGATGGGAACTGTCTCCTTTCCTTTACCCTTGGTCCGCGTCTGGGGTTCCGAATGGGACTGTTGATCCTGCGAAGAGAATACGGCGGCTTGATCAGCTAGCACGTCCAGTCCTGATCGAACCCTGCCGAAAGCAGCAACTGAATTAGACCCGGAGGGAGCTGAGCCGCTGCTCTGCTGTGTTGTACACAGATCTGCTGCTTGATCTCGAAGCGCACTGACCTTGTCCCGAGCAACGATTTTCCTGCGTTTCGGCACAGGACTGTCGGGCACCTCGCTTGACCGTGACCGCCTTGTGCCACTGAGAGTTTCTTCCTCATCGTCATCATTAGCCATCATAGATCTTGCTGCACTCAAAAGGGAGTCTAGAGGTGTGGGTGGGTTCTGAGTGCGAGCACCCTGCTTTGACTTCTGTTGTTGCACGGAAGACACAGAAGTAGCTGTCTTAGAAGAGCTTGGTGTTTGAAGTAGGTGGTGCGGATATGACGGAACTAGCACCGGCACAGCACCTGGGCGCATAGGACTATTAAAGTAGATGAACCCTGACCCGGGGGGATCGGCTGCAGTCCGCTTCGGTGTCTTAGGGGTAGCAACAACGGTTGAGGTTGACTCATCCCTCCGCCTATCCAGTGTCTGTGTGAGGCCAGCCAGGATGCCTGTACGCTGTCTTCCTATTCTCTTTGCTGCCAAGAGTAAGTGCTCCGTCCTTGCGTCTGCAGTCAGAACTTGTGGTGGGTGTTTTTGAGAGTGACGATGCTCGCGAGTATGAGGATGGAGACTTGCTGCATGGGATTTCTGCTTTGGCGTACTTTGAATCGTATGGTCAAGGTCACGGTCATCATCAGAAACATCAAAACTGGGGTCCTCGTCTTCTGTGGTTAGTGCGTGCATATTCGTGTCTTTCTTTCTCCGCCGGTGTGGCCGAGCCCTTGGCGTTTGAGCCGGCGCGGCAGGCCCATTCAATGCAAGAGGTTGCATGAGAAGCAACGGGCGGAGGCGGGATAGTTCGCTTTCGAGGATGGAGAGACGGGATTGGGCTTCATTGAGCTGACAGGAGTATCAGCTATAGGGATATGAAGTGCCAAAAATGAGCTCACTCGCTGGCGAAGACTTCGATTGTCCGCTGCAGTCAAGGCGTGCTGTCGTTCAAGATCCTGAATCACAATCAGTCCTCGGTAATCCATAGCAGAAGGTTGCAAAGGAGGTGATGCAGAGGTAACATAATTATTAGTCCAGCAACGACTAGCAGCACCGTGGCCGGGTGACTTGTATAAAATTCGCAGAAAGTGATTTATCAAGGCGGGAATGCATTCTTGCTAAATCGCTAAAAGGGGAGAAAATTTGACGGCTCACTTCATCTTTTTCGCCTGCATTCTTATGCTTTGCCTGCTGTGCAATGAGTGCTTCTGCCATCCGGGCCCAACCATCCTTCTCTGAGTTCCATCGTAATCTCTGCTCCTCTGCCTGTTGTAGGAGCATATCTCGCTGCTCGATTAGGCAAGATATAATCTCTGCCTGTCTAATTATTTGGTCAGGATCAGGATGTACTGCACTAGTTTGCTTCAGATCCTATTGATAAGTGGAGGGTCCTATATTAATATCTAGTAGCACATAACGCACCATATCGCTTGACTCGGTCTCCCTCGCATTAACATCCTGCGAAGTCGTAGTATTCATGCGCATCTCTTGTATGTTTATATCATTTGGGAGCTCCGGAGATGTACTCCGGGTGCGGAGGGGTAATTGAGGGACATCCAGTGTTGCGGAAGGTGGAGCCGGGGAAGGGGACATGATGCGAACAAGGTCATCGAAATCAAGGGGCGGATATTCGTTAGTCATCGTGACAGGCGGTGAAATGTCTTGTCATACGAGTTTGTCGCCGCCGTGGGTGACGATGGGGGTGTCGGTCGCAAAGAAATCAAAAAGCCAAACAACACCAACCCAAACGCGCGGTTTGGGTCACGTGATGTATGGGAGTTGCATAAGCTAAGTCATGTGACATCAAGGCCCCTTAAACTCGTGACTTGGACCGGTTATTACTTCGTATCCCTTCGTGCAATTGGGGGGTTTAACGTTTGAAACCCATCTTGTACCATATCTGCGATACCACGACGATGAGCTCCAATCCATTTCATCGTCTAAATATCGCCCTGGTGATACTTCCTTTGCTGTTTCTCACTGCTGCTTACCTTCTCGCCAGCTTCCCGCGGTCACCTACAGCCCCCATCATCCACACCTCCCTAGCGCACCTTCCTTCCTCATCGTCATCGTGGAATGTATACCCGGAGAACTTTTATGGTGGAGGCGCATATGCGAGCTTTCCTTTAGGACTGGCATGTATTCTTTTTGACAGCGACTTATGTTTTCGTGCTGACGTGGTATGTCACAGGTGCGGTATTGGCTCATAGGGCCGGAGAGCGGACATAGGGTATGTGTTTTCGCCTAGCACCGTGTCCATAGCCTTATCAGTACTACTAGGTTGTTCTGATACATGGTCTATCCGTCCCTGCTATCATCTGGAAAGATGTGGCGCCCGTGCTTGCCTCGCGAGGATATCGGGTACTTCTGTATGGTGTGTAATTTTCCTTTAATTTATGTTATGATGGCCTGTATGACGATGCTGTAGATTTGTATGGTCGCGGTTACTCGGATGCCCCCCAAGTTACCTATGAAGCGACACTTTACACCACCCAACTTGCGCTTCTCATGCAGCACGTGAAATGGGATAATGCATTCATTGTCGGGTCGTCGATGGTAATTCCGCCTCATGGCAATATAATTCTTGATCTCCAATCGTGAATAGGGAGGTGGTATTGCAGCTGCATTCTCAGCTCACTTTCCTCATCTTGTAAACGGAAAAGTTGCTCTTGTTGCCTCAGCGGGTATCATGGAGGTAACTGACATTCGAATCTAGGTAAACTCCATCTAACACCCATATAGTCGAGCGATCTTTCTCGCACGGCGAAATTTATGTCCTCCTCCCTCGGGCAGACTATCACTGCCCTTCCCCCTTTCCAAGTAAGCTTCAAGAGCTGCTCCTATCTCTCCCGTCTGACTTTAACATAGCATTACATGCGTGGACTTGCGAACGCCTCTGAACTTGATCCGATACAAGAAGTGGATCGTTTTCTTGACCAGATATCGCATAGTACTGAGTGTTACCATCTCCTAGATTGTCCGTCTCCAATCCGCTCATCTTCCTCATTTTAATGCCGCCGTGGCATCTTCTCTTCGCAATGGCCCCGTTCGTGGCCTACATTTTGCATTCCAGAAACTTGCATGTTCTAACAACCAAGTATTGCTCATTCATGTAAGAGCTCGTTCCATTGATTTTCCATGACGACTCTGACTTTCCCGATGAAGGGCACGGCAGACACGACAGTGTCATATCAATACGCTCTTAAGATACGCGATCTTGTGCCGCACGCAGACCTCGTCACCATCAGTGATGGTGGCCATGACATCACTATAACTCATGCTTCCGACGTGAACGCCGCTCTACTTCACTTCCTCGCCAACGATTACTCATATAAGCAGGCGCAAATGTCTCTCGCTTGACGTTCCTCCACCTCTTTGAGAACACTACGTCCATCTCCACATCCATATGCTATCCAATGCTACACTTCGAACGTCGTTCCGTCGCATAATGCTTTGCAATGTCCTTGATATCATGCCCTTTCATTTTATTCTCACCAAGTGTTGTCGTTGCTATTCGTTCGCGTTGTACTGTACGGTGTTTTACCCCTGGAAATCTAGGTATACCTTGTACTTCAGTGGTTTTGAAGATGACAAAATTGAAGCTCAATGTACTGCTCGTTCATGTGTCGACATGTCCGCTTTATCTGCGCTGGCCAGCCCTCATTTAATGTCGAATAGGGTGAGCTTGTGCGGCTTTATGAGGGTATTTCTTGCAATTCACTAGTTTTAACATCATGGACAAATCTAAGCTGAATACAACAGTGATGTGCGGGGCCTGGCCAGGCCCACACGGGAGGTTCGCAAGGGCCTAAGGGCCCGGCTCAGGTCTTCATCAAGCCTAACCCCAGGGCCTAAGGCTGGGCCTGCATCACTGAGTGAAGAGCTAAATTCCAAATCATTTTGGAGAGTGAACAGTTAAGGCGCTAAAAGTTTCACTCAGTCTCTTGGTCCCAAAGCGACCCTGGTGTGTTATTGATTATGATAAGGTCCTGCGGTACTCGGATATGACGTGTGTTGCTTGGGGTCGCTGCAGATAGCTAGTAGTGCACACTGAGTTACTTTTCTCGTCCCTCCGATGGTTTTACTACGTGTGCCTGGCACTGGCCATGGCACAATATGTTATAGTGAGTCTTGAGTTATTAACTGTGAGTCACGGGCTTTCTCCGATATATCTCTTGAAATCGTATTGTGGAGTGTCATGGCGACTTTGCGATTCGTGTATGTAGTCTATTTTACATGTTGTATTATGTCAGCATCGTGTGAACGAACATCCAGACAATATTTGGTGTTGGAAGGAATTCCGTCGATGACCGATTAGGATGCGAACGCGCAATCGTCGTCCCTCAGCCGACGTCTTACTTATCCTTTGCGCGAGTCCCGAATGAACTGAGTATATGATGATCGTGCAGTGGTGGTGGGGGGTAGGTCTTCTACCTACTAGTTTCGTATTCTGTTACTGACTCAAGGTGGGTGCAATGCTACAGCTATAACAATTTGCTTCGACATGTGAAGCCCAGGCCTAGGCCCAGGCCCGCCCTACTATTTATACAGGCCCGAACCCTTCAAAGCCAAGCCCAAACCCGGCCCGGCACATCACCAACGGTCACTTTATCTGCAGTTCACAATATGATATTAATATTGATGACGTTCATGGTGAGGGCACAGCATACATGGCTACAACGGTGGACAGGCGCTCGGTCTGATCAGTACTAAACGACTGTGGTCATCTCATAACGTAAGAAGCTCCTCAGGCTTAGTACTCATCTCTTCCTGCTGGTCCATTTACTAGAACTCGCATCGTGCAATGTCATTGAGCTTTGAGGAAAACGCTTCTCATTTTGATGGTAAGATTGATTTCATCGATATCTAATTTCTCTCATATCAGATAGTAATCATCGTCGGAGGAAGTGTCGCTGGTTGTGCGACTGCTTTAGCCCTCTTTCGCACCAATCCCACCGCATCGATTCTAGTCTTAGATGACGCCAATCATAACGTGTTTAAGGTGAAATCTCCTTTCTGCCAAGTGTGTTTACTTTCTCTCTTGACCACAATGGTTATTTAGATCGGTGAATCGTTACCTGCTGCAGCAAAACAGATCCTCGCATCTCTTTCTCCCCATCTCCTCGAACGACTCTCGAATAGTGAGTCTGATAGCATCCAGATAAAATGCACTGGCAATGCTTCTGCGTGGGGGACCCCTGCCCTCGAAGAGACCTATGCAATGATGAATCCGTTCGGCATGGGATGGCACCTCGACCGAGCCTCATTTGACCAGGTCCTGCGTGATACTGTGAAAAGCATTTGTCCAGGCCGCGTCTCGCTTGTGAAGGGTGCTTTCGTTGGCATAGAGAGAGTAGATGACGGTAGCTACTGGTCTATATCAATGAACAGCATCGCATCCGATGAGACAAAGGTGTACCACTCGAAGTGGGTCGTCGACGCAACGGGCCGAAAATCGTCAATTGGCCGCAAGGTATGATACACTTCTAGTATCTCCATCAGAACAAAATATACTAAACCAGGTGCTTGACGACAGTTAGGCTCACAAATAGTGAAGGAAGACGCCCTTCTCGCATTCTATTGCGTATTTGTGCCCTCTATCACCGCTGAAGATCGGGATTACCGAACATTGATTGAGGCTAGCGAGTCTGGGTGGTGGTACAGTTCCCCACTTCCCAATAACCGTCGAGTCGTTGCGTATCACACTGATGATACCCATCCGACTTCAAGGGATGCCCGCAAGCGCGATGGATTCATGAATCTCCTGCATACCACTCTGCACATTTCACGTCTCATCACTGAGGGCGAGTATGACATTCTGGTCGAGACCGATACCAAATATCCCATATGCACGGCAGCAGGCTCTTCCCGCCTCGAGCCACCTTGTAACACTGCGGACCCAGAAGGAGTGCGATGGGTAGCTGTAGGAGACGCTGCCATGGCATTCGATCCCCTCTCATCACAAGGTATGATCACAGCCATGAAGACAGGCAGCGTTATCGGCAGTGCTATCGGACAGGAGATTCTATCGCCGGGATCAAATGATCTCTCATCTGGCATTCGTGAGATCTACTCTCAAGTTTGGTCCAAATACGTCAAAGAAAAGCGGTACTTCTACAATCAGGGGAAGAGGAGGTTCAACGGGGAGTTTTGGAATGTCAGATAGTAAGCTGATAAGCTGATGATTCGATTATCGGAACTTCCTAGTACCGGTTCGCTAACGGTTGTAAAAGTTTGTAATAGCCGGAATACAGTTCGTATGTATGTAATGATGGAAAATCCCACTCATCATCCAAACCTCATCGTCAGTCTAGACCCCAGATATTCAAATTTTCGTGGCGCATGTAGCAATGCGTCTCAAATTGCATAATACTAACATTCGATTGGCAGTCCTCGAAGAGTCTCAATTCAATGATTAGAATATAGCGTACACAGTCGGCGACCCCTATTTGTAGAATTACATACTATCTGATGGAGGTGCGGTGGAATATCAATTTATAGGCCATAAGATGTGCTCCGCTGAAAATTTAATGACGCGTAATGACTCAGCCTTCTTCCCAGCCGCATCGATCGCACGTTGAAGATGAAGTATGATTGCTTTCTGCAGTTCCTTGGCCGCTTCATCAACTTTACTCGGGTCTTCCCCGGCTTTGGTCGGGTAAAATTGGAATGCAGGAGCAGCAGTACCACCCTGGAACGGTTCCTGAACCATGATCTCGGCCAGGGGTGTCATTATGTTGACCATGATTGAATGGGTGTTGGCGATAAGGCCACGCCGAAAGACAAGGTCGCTAACTTGCCAAGTCTTCTGGAGCGTGACCAACAAGTAGCAATAGGCTGCGTCTGACGCAAG
>CAKNEV010000224.1:0-48951 GCA_930272055.1 Rhizopogon roseolus | reverse complement strand
AAGTCCACTTCCTAATAAACTAGGGTATCTCGCTTCGCTGGATGCGTCGTGAACTCCTAATAATTTGGGATCTCAGCCCACTTCAATTCCTAGGTTCGAGCAAGCCCTTCGGGGTTTTCACCCAAATCTCTCTCTCATCCTATATTTTACTGCGCTACCTTTAGCCAACTAGCTACGATACGCATAGAGATCATATCATCTATTTTTGGCTATCTGATTCAAATGTGAAGCGTTGTAAATGTTTCCGTTTGACGCGATGGCATGTTGATCGTGTCACCTTCTCTGCTCACGGCTATATATGTATATGTCGTGCTTGAGTTGCATTTCATATCTACTTAACACTCTCCAGGAACACGAGCACTACCGCCCCCTTCTGCGAGCAGGGAGCTCTGGTGATGAGGTCGTATCCCCCGGCCCAAGGTTCAGCTCCATATCTAATCTCCTGGCCATTTCTCTGTCCGTCTCTTCTACCTGCCTCCTCCGCTCCTCCTCGCGCTTCCGTTCCAACTCCTCCTCAAGTGCTTGCTCACGGCGGGCAAGCTCACGGTCCAGTTCTTCTTGCCGCCGTCGTTCCTCAGCAGCCCTGCGTTCTCGTTCTGCCTCCTCATGTGCACGACGCGCAAAAGCAAGGTCCTCTTCCTCCTGCCTCCGGCGCTCGGCCTCTTGTGCCTCAAACTGAGCACGAGCAAAAGCAGCGTCCGAAGCTTCCTGCTCGGCACGTGCCTTGATACGAGCAAGCTCGATTTGCCATCGTCGTTCAGCTTCAGCTTCTTCTGCGCGCTTCCGACGAGCCTCGTCTTCTTCGGCTTCTCGTCTGTGTCGTTCCTCTTCCTCTCTGCGACGTGCTTCCTCCTCCCGTTTGACCCGTTCCTCTTCGAGCCTCAGACGCGCTTCTTCTTCACGTTTGAGACGCTCTTGTTCTTCACGTTTGCGATGCTCTTCTTCAAGTCGCCGGCGTTCTTCCTCTTCTCGCTGAAGTCTGGCTTCTTCCGCCTGGCGCCGTTCTTCCTCGACTCTTCTATGCTCCTCCTCCTCTCGTCGCCGACGTTCTTCATCCTCTTTTTGTCTCCTCTCCGCCTCGCATTTCAATCTCTCCTCCTCGCGTCGTTTCTGCTCCTCAGCCTCCTTCATAATCTGCTCCTCTTCCTCTTGCCGCCTCCTCTCTTCTTCAGCAGCCCGGCGCCGCGCCTCCTCTTCCCCCCGCCTCCGCAAGTCTGCCTCCTCAGCGGCCTTCCGAGCCTCATCCTTTCTCCGTTGTTCTTCATCCTCTACAGCTTTGATATTCTGATCCTCTTCGCGCTTCCCTGGATCTTCTGAGACTACAGGTGGGACAGAAGACGTAAGGAGCGCCTCAGCCGGGGAGGGTTGCGAAGGGGATGTTGGGGTAGTGCCCGGACCAAGCGCTGGCAGTGCAGCTGGTGCTACACTCTGATGTCCTTGTATCTGAGGTGACTGCGGCTCCCCTCGTGCTGCCGAGGTTCCTTGCTGGCTTCCTGGGAGTGGCGGTGGAGGAGGCGGTGGAGAAAAATACGATGGCGATGGTGTCAGAGACGACTGCGTTTGGGGCGGAAGGACTGGGGTTTGCGCAGGAGGGGGCGGTTGGAAGTAGGGTGGTTGTTGATAAACTTGCTGCTGGGGAGGTGTTGGAGTATACGTCTGAGGTTGTTGTTGGGCGTATCCTTGCGGCTGGAGTGGAGGATATGGTGACGGGCTGGGAGTAAACGTCGCATATGACTGAGGTGCTGGAGGTGGAGGTGAATGTGAGTATAGATTAGGCGAGTAACTGTTGGGATAAGGAGTTGATGGCGGCTGATATGGCGGTATGAAAGGTGGTGGTTGATGAGCCTGATACTGGTGAGCATGCAGGGAAGGTGGCGAATATTGCTGGGGTTGTGATGAGGGTGGCGCATAATTCTGTGGCGTGTAAGGCTGTTGATATGCTTGAGGAGGCGGAGAAAAGGTTTGAGGAGGTACATATCCTTGGGATGGGGGAGGGTATTGTAGAGTTGCGTTGGATGGCAGGTAATAATTTGATTGTCCTTGTCCTTGTTCGTGATGAAACTGTGGCTCTGGGGTATGAGGTGCTGCAATGGAGAGTGAGGACTGGTAATGTTCATCGATTGGTTGATCTGTTACAATCAAAGGTGCGCGGGCTCCTAGTAGTTCAGAAAGTTCAAGAGGACGCTCTTGGACGGGAGTCTGCAATAATGGCATCGGGGTTGGAGGAGCTATATGGACAGGGGCGTCGCTGATGCTGTCGTGATTCCAGGTGGGGGTTCCATGACGCCCCGCTGAAGGAGTTGGGCGTCCACCTGGGCGCAAAATAGTTGGCAAATGACCGGGCTTTCGCGGGGCTTCCACTTCCTCGGGAAGAGGCGGGAGCGTGTCAGTCTTGTTCTGCGGTGATTGTCGGCGAGGAGAAGGCGAAGGAGATTTGGATGGTGGGGTTTGGGGTTGGGCCCAAGATGGAGGTTGACCTCTGGCAGGAAGTAAAGATGTAGGTGGCGTAACCGGGGCCACATAGCCTGGGTCATAGAGCTGCACAGATGTAGGGTTAGGGGAGCGTCCAGGAGGTGGCGGCGACGCATCTGGAGATAAATATGCAGCTCCGCTCTTGAGTGGTCCAGGATGATACGACTGCGGTCGTGCAAGGCGGTCCGATGGTTTGAGTTTCGTTGCACGACGATTAAGAGGAGGAGGGGCATTTGCGTAGAACGTCATCTCAAGGTACAACTCGCCTCTCGCTCCACCTGAGGTTTCGAGCTGAACCCAGTCTAAGAAGGTAGCAGTTAGTTTATATAGTGACCCGAGGTTTAAGAGTCGCTCACCGTCGAATTCACCCGTCTTCAGAGTCGATTCGATATCGATTACCCCTTTGCCTAAGAGCTTATCCTCGCCTCGCGGCTCATCTTTCCAGCAAGACACTTCCAGCTTTCTATTCACCTGATCCTTTCCAGGATCAGCAAGAACAGGAAACCGGAATTCATCATCCCACACAGGATGCTGCCCGCCCTTCGGATCCGGCTTCGTTTTCTGTGTCAGACCAGAAAGGGCCACTTGTGCATATGGGTCCTGCTTGTAAAACGATGGTTGATGCAGATGACGTGCCTTCAGGACAACAACGACCAGCGTCCCAAGTTCTTTGGATTGAGACATGGAGCAGAGAGATTGATGTTGTGCTTGAACGCTGTATATTTACTTAGCTTTTCAGTGACTACATAGCACCGCCTGCCAAAAGCAGTGACTGCCAAGATCTAAAAAGTAGAACTGCATAGCAAAATTTTGCTCCTCTCGACACGAACCAAAGTCCCATTTATTAAATCTATGTAGAGCCTCATGGTAGTATTGAAGTAGCAAGTGGTAATCCTACGTGAAATGCCATATAAGAATCTATATGTCGTCTAAGGTCATTACGCTGAATGTTTAGAAGCAGAAAGAATATCATTGAGAGTGATAGAAGATCGGTCGCACATTCCTCGGAATATACCATCTGGCATGGCAAACAAATTAGCAGGGGTATCGAATTCCTGAATAAGCCAGTCAGAGCGGAATAGGACAATTTAAAGGCACATCGACTGACAGCAATCATACCAGCATCCATCACACATATCCTATCGTATCCGATGATGGTTCGGAGACGATCTATATATTTGAGGTAAGCGGCTCATTGGAAAAGCAACAAATTCATCTCTACTTACGTGCAATGCACAGAATTGTACGCTCTTTAAATTCATTGGCGATGGTATCCTGAATCTTGCTGTCCGTCTCATAATCTACAGAAGCTGCATGGAAACCATGAGTGCATGTACTACCAAGAAAACATCATCATTACCTGTAGCCTCATCAAGAATCAGGATCTTGGTGTCATTTACCAGGGCTCGAGCAAGGGAAACAAGAGAACGTTGGCCGATCGACAAATTACTGCCTTCATCGTCGATGGGGCTGTCAAGGGTGAATCTAGGTGCGGACTGTCCTTCAGCAGGGGTTGCCGAAGATGAAGCGTCGGGTAGCTGATCCCTGTTCGACTCTACAAGATACGCCCGTTTCATTGCATCATAAAGCTTAGCATCATCGTGTAGTCCAAAAGGATCGAGGTTAGTTCGAAGAGTACCGGAGACTAGAAATTAGAAAGTGAGTTAACATGTTCTTGGAAGCTCATCATCACATACAGAGGAACTGCGGAAAGGTCACGTAATTAGTCGAGGTTTAAGTGAACACCGTACATGCCACTCACAGCATCCTGTGGAATGATCGACAATCCTTTCCTGAGCTGCGCTAAACCAACGGTCGCAATATTTACGCCATCAATGGATATCGACCCGGATTCCAGTTCTACCATACGGTAGATGACAGTCATGATGGACGATTTCCCAGCACCAGTCCTGTATTCAATAAGCAATGAGAGCTACCGAAAACAAAAGGAGACGCTCACCGGCCGACAACACCAATCTTTTCTCCAGGAGAGATAGATATACTCAGGTCCTTCAAGACAGGCGGTAACTCCGGGCGATATTTCATAACTACATTCTTCATGACGATCTTGCCTTGCGAAGGCCAGTCAGACGGCGCAGGGCTGTTTTCGACTTCATGTGCAGCCTCCTGTTCAAGCTGTTTCGCATAGTGCACGACGCGCTCTACGGAATTCATGTTATTCTCGACCTCGGCAATTTGGCGGACCATGAATCCGAAAGCCTGTATCATAGGTCATCCATTACAACTCTGCGCAGTAGGTAATAACAGAACAGTACCATTTGCACCGTAAGGATGTAGGAGAGTACGACACCGGTTTGTCCTGGAGAGATTGTGAATCGAGTTCCAACTGTCAACAGTGCGACAGCGAGGGTCAGTAACGCGCCGAGGAAATCGAGACGGATCCCCAGCCATCGCTGATTCACAACCGTCAGCCAGTAAGCACTGGAAGCCATGAGTGATGGTCAAGATAACATGAAATATCAGTACTTACCGATTCTCGACGTCAACAAGTTCGACATTTTCGGCGCGGAATCGGTCGAGTTCTCCATATGCGCGGATGGTGGTTAAGCCCGATAATGACTCGGAAAAGTGAGAATAAAGTGAGGACCGCAGGATGGCATCTAGGCGCTGTACGGTGCTGCGTCGTTCGAAAATCGACAAAATGAATCAAATACACCTACTTTCAACTCACGTGCACTCGAACGGTAGAAATATGCCGCATAAGAATAACAGATCGAGATGCAAAAGGCTACGGCAAGGAAATATGGTATGATGATGGAGACCAGAATGATTGCGCCAACGATCTGTGACAATGTTGCTGAGAGCATCCTGAGGGAATCTGTGAATGCAGTTTATCGCCGTCAAAAGTTATCCATACGAAAGGATTTCGACGCTTACCTCCAATGAGATTGTCGACAGTATCGATATCTATAATTTTATGTCAAGAAAATGCGGTCGTTAGAAGTCCACAAGTTGAAGCTTACCTTTTGCAAAACGATTCATAATGCGCCCTAGAGGTGTTGTCTCGAAAAAGCTCATGGGAGCATACATGACTCGCAGGATTGCTCTCTGCCACATGAGATTAGAGTCAGCATACACCAATACAAAACAATGCACTTACCCTATGTAGTTGTTGGGAAGCATAGTAGGTAAGCATTGAGAACGTAGCTCCCACCATGAACATCGTCAACGCCTGGGAGACGCCAAGGGCAGCATAGATACCCGTCTGCATTAGCAATTATTAGTGAGCTTCGTGTGGTACTATACAAGAAGACTCGCATAAAATCCTTCAGGTTGGTTCCATTTGCTATGAAAGTGTTTGAGCACATAAGTGTATAGGGCAACATAGTTAACACGCACTATTCTTCCCAGTAAACAAGCCTGAAGACGCGTGTTAGTAAAATGACAAGGGTAGAGAGAAATCATCCACCAATACGCAGACATGACACTGGAGCCTTGCATAAGCAACAAAGAAAGCAAAAGAAGCGGTATGAGAACGGCGCCGTGGGCTGCTGTTAGATACTCTCGGTACACCTCCCACTTTATGGCACCGGTGTTGCGTTCTTCTTCCTGCATCATCGTTTTCCCAGAAGTTCCTCTCTGAGGTTTCTTCTCTTCGATGTCTGCATCCTCGATGGCTCCCTCTTTTTTCTTCGTTGAATCTTCCTTTGATCCAAATTCCTCGACAAATTTCGAGAATGCACCATCACTAGCCATGAGTTCGGCGTATGTACCACGTTCGGCAATGTGGCCGTCAACGAGGGTATAGATATAATCGACCTCGGGAAGGAAATGGAGGGCATGAGTAACAAGAATGCGAGTTTTTCCCGTATTACTTTTTAATACATTCTGGAATACTGCCTTCCCGACGTGTGCATCGAGAGCAGATAGTGGGTCATCGAAGATTTGGATGTCAGTATTGCAGTAGATCGCACGGCATATGTTGATACGTTGCTTTTGGCCACCGGAGAGTGAGATGCCCTGTGTTAAAGCATCAGTTAATAGTTCCGCAGGACATAGATCAAATAATTACTTTCTCGCCAACTTCTGTAAGGTCGTGATTTGGCAACATCTCCAAGTCGGGCTCTAGGCACGCGTCTCGGACGGCCTTCCAGTATCTCTCCTCCTCAAATGGTCGTCCGAAACAGATGTTATCCCGAATACTCGTATTCTGTTTGTACCATCAGCGATCAATGACCAAGAGCTAACAATGAGTGAACCCACCTGAATCCAAGCATTCTGAGCACAATAGCCCACGGACCCACCAAATTCAACCTTGCCAGCAGTCTTCCGCATCTCGCCAATAAGGCCCTGAAGCAGAGAAGTCTTGCCCATCCCAACAGCTCCAACAATGGCAACAAGTTGTCCCCTGGGTATTTCCAAGTCAATGTCCGTAACTTTGAAAACATTCGCGTCATCTGCAGGGAGTGGTATAGGCGTCGAAGCGCGCTTGCGCTTGCGCATCTTCGTGTCCATCTTTCCGCCTTTGCCCTTCTTCTTGGGATCCTCAGGCCGAGGGGGAGGACTATCCCAAGTGAAGCTGACACCTTCAGCTCTGACAGCGATATCCATGTCGTCATTTATGGCAAGTATCTCTTCAAGTGTTTCTGCTTCGAAAACATCCTGCAGTCTATCACATGCCGTGGCCGCGTCAGCAATGCTGCTAAGGGACAATGCTGAAATATATGTGAGATTAGGAGCGGCAGGGGTAATATGTTACGCACGTAAGAACATCAAGGGCATGCGGACCAGTTGGAAGAGAGTCAATGACGAGAAAATAGTCGCCGCTGAAAGACTGTGTCCAGTCAACGAATACGTGACAAAGGCGAGGACAGAAGCTAGTGCCGGGATAGACATAGCAAAAGCGTTCATAGCGGCTTTCATAATCAGGAGAGTCCGGATGTATCTGAAGAAGAACTATTAACAAAATCCAGCACAACAAGACACGTTCACGTACACCATCTCGTTTTTTCGATATTCGGAAATACGCTTGAGGAATGGAACTTCCCAGGAAAAGAACTTGATGACACGTATGCCACTGAGGAGCTCTTGTAAGAGCTTGGAGCGCTTGTCTGTCCATGCCATGCTTTTCATCCTGAAGGAGAATGCGCGTTTTATGACAAAGGTCTGAAGGGGCATAGCAAGGAAGAAAATCGCAAAACCGGCGAGAGCACTCGGCCCAAGGTTGATTAGAAGCAAGACCAGACAGATGATGAGCTGGATCGGAGCAGCCCATGACATATGAAAGTAGCCCGCGCAGAAATCTATCCGAGAGACGTCGGTGGAAATGTGGTTGACCAATTTGCCATTGCTCAAAGTGACACGAGCGCGCGCGGTAAGACGAAGTGATCTTGAGTATATCGCCGTAATAAGACCACCACGAAGTAGGACACCAGTGGACATGCTACGATAGAAGAAATGATGCATGCCCCATGACGAGATGAGTTGCAAAGCCAGAAGACAGAATGCAAGGCCGATTCCCTTGCCGATCGAAGGTGTTGGTTGACCAATTTGATGATTTGTGTAAGACTCCGTCACAAACTCAATAATCGCCTGGAAAAAAAAAAGACGTGAGTGCTTGAATAGAAAACCTCAGAACGTTCTAACCTTGACAACCAAGGGACTCGTGATTTGCGCGGTGTCACTGATGACCTTCAAAATACCACCAGACCAAAACCACCAGAAGACGCTGTCATTCATTGCCAAGACGAGACTTGCTTTGCGTTTGCCATCTTTTTCCCTCCATTGCTTCTCGCGTTCTGCGCGGACACCCCGTATTGACCACCACAAGCCCTTCAAGCCGGGACCAATTTCACCTTTAGCCAAGCGCTCGTTGTATTCGGCAGCCTTCTTACGTCGAGTATCGTACGAATTTTCAATAGCACTGGCGATTAAAGAAGCACCACGTCCTTCTTGGAGTTTGTAAAGATCTGGTGCCTCAAGTGGGCGAGCAAAACCAAGAGAAAGTAGAGGTGTTATCCAGCTAAACCATAGAAGATTGACGAAGCTAGCTGTAGCCTCAGGGGTTAGAACCGCCTCATGAACGGATTTCTTCGGGGGAGGAGGACTAGGATTCTTCCCCAATATGGATAGCCTAAATGGAGAAAATTAAACATTGCCCGCTTCGGACGAAACTTGCGAAGAAGTGTGTGCAGGGTAAGAGTCGTTGCGTATGACAGCCAATGCGGCAATCATCAGGAAGTTTGATACTCACCAAGATATGAACGGCTGCAGCCGACCGATTGACACCGCCGACACTGACTCCAACACCTCATCCTTCTCATCGAGTTTGGCGTCTTGGTTCGTCCCTTCAGAAAACGCCATGGTGGTGTGCAGCCGAGCACCGTGACGCAACCGACTAGCACGTTTATATATACTGATGCTTATCGACTTAGTACAATATGTCAAATCCTGCTGACGAGATAGGGCGGCTATTTAGACTAAAGTTGCTTACGCACTAAAATACAAAAGAGAAATCAAGCTACTGCCGAAAACGCTGGAAATTGTTCCGGAGAACAGGCACACGAAGCAACGTTTTAGATAGCCTTGGGCACGACGAAAGTATAGAAGGCCACCACAGTCCGAGGAGGAATATTGGGCTGGAGTATACTAGTGCACACATCGCACGAGGAATGTGAAATTACACAAACTGCGGTTGGCCGGTGGGTGCCGAGAACTATCGTGTGTACGCGTCCCTAAGGCTCTGCAGAGCGAGCTAGGAAAACACGCGTCTGCTGACTGTCTTGCGTGAGAATAAACTAAACTAACCTCGTATCCCGGTGAAAGTAAAGCTGTGTCTTTCTCTGACACTCTCATTCGCTTTACGCTCTCCAGGCGACCAGCGCTTCTTAACATAGATTTGAAGTAGTGCGCCTAAAATATCGATGAACGGAAAGGGAAGGGTAATCCCTCGAGTGACATACCTCCTGTTCTTCAACTAATGTCCAAGCGTCTCCGGTTCTTCCTGCTCGAGCAGTTCGACCGACTCGGTGTACGTATTTTCTCATATCCACCGGTGCATCATAACTGACAACGTGTGATACATGGCTGATATCGATACCTCTTGATATGAGATCCGAGCAAATAAGTCTAAAGTCTAGTCAGCACATCAGGCCACACATGAAAACATGATGGACTTTCAGATGAACGTCTTGAGTCTTGAATTTCTCCAATATATTCCTACGCTCATTAACAGGAAGATCACTCGAATATGACCGAACAAGAATTGGGTCTCTGTCAGATGCGGTGGCAGCCTCGAAGAATTCGAACAAGCGAACGAGACGAGAGGCAGACTCAGATGACTTTGTGAAAACGAGTGCGTTACGAACGCAATGATTGTGCACAAGATGAAAGAGCATCATCGGTTTTTGAGAAGCCTCACAGATTATCATATGCTCCTGTGTGTCACGATAAGATTCTGGCGAAACTGAATCAATTGTTGCGTACCTTTAGTGTTTCGGGCATGGTGAACCGTTCAGATATAACACCGGGAATACCATCGACGTCTGCCCCTTCGGACTGACCTTGAACAACGAAGTACTTGGCATCTCGGAGGCCTAGTGCAGCAAGCTTTCCAGGATCGGTTGTAAGAGTAGCAGAAAACAATAATTTCTGGCATGACACCTCTTTCTTTTCTTCAACTTCGGTGTGCAGATCTACTTCCCTGTGAAGGTGAAGGAAAGCAGGAGCAAGAGAATCGCAAAGGGGGAAAGAAACATCGCTTTCAACGGTCTCAGATGCCATTCTTGGGGATGGCTGCGTAGCGGCAAGAACTTGAGCTAGCCAGTCTTGGAAGGACTGGGCAAGCAATCTGTCAGCTTCATCAATTACCTAGCAACAAAGCAGTCAACTAAAGAAAATACCCATACATCGAGGGAACTGACCAAGAAACGGAGGTGTTGTAGAGAAAAGTTAATTGTCCCATTCAGATGATCCATAAGGCGACCCGGCGTGCAAATCAAGATGTCAACTTTACTCGACCCGCCAGAGAGTCTTCCGCGATCATCAGTACGGGTGCGACGGCATGGTATCAAGCAGAGAGCTCACTTCGTCGACCTGTCTGCGACTAATTGCGACTGCTCATGGGCAAACGAGTGCTGCCCGGTGGCTGTACCGATCTGAATTCAAGTGTGCGATGAGATCGAGATAAACGTTAGACAAAGGCCAATAAACCTTCAAACCGCGTCCTTTTGCTACTGCTTCTAATGTTTCTCTGACTTGCGTGACTAAATCACGCGTCGGGAGAACGATGAGGGCACGGAGACGGGTTACGATTCGTGTCGACAGAACCTGATATCTTTCGATTAATGCTGGCTTCTGACAATTGCGGAGACATTACCTCAACGATCGGGAGCACATATGCGAGCGTTTTCCCACTTCCCGTCGGGGCAGAAACACATACATCCTGCGGCGGATCAAACGGTATGTACAGTGACCTTCGCGTTGCAGAAGAACCTAGTAGAAAAGGAAGAAGTGCGGTCTGAACTGTGAAGTTACATTAGCATAGGCAAGATAGGACAGCAAAGGGATAGTCAGTCTGACCAGCAAATAGTTCAACGATCCCTAGTTCCAAGAGGCGCCTCCGTGTTTTTTCGGATAGACCACTGCGTGTATCATCTTCGTTGAGTGTTATTTGGAGCCGAGAGGAGGGACTGACGACTTCAGCTCCGACTATAGCCTGATCGAGGCCTTGGAGTGCGAGTATAGTTTCGGATCCTGGTTCATCTGGTAAAGCCGGAAGGGTGAATACTGGCAGGGACATCTGTTGAATTTCACGCCAAGTCTCCAACACGTTCTTCTAAGGTAGACGCGCAGTGTACCGAAACAGGCAATTACATAAGTCATTCTAATTAGAAGTGTAAAATTGTGCAATAACTGAGTGTGTAACAGGAATTGCAGAGGAGAACACTACTTTATATTATTACTTATAACTAACTCCGGTAGTATATACCCGTTGATCTTTTAGCTTTGAGTTCCCGTCCCGACGGCTCCCGCGCATCTTCAAACAAAAGTATCATGTAGATGAGCTGGCTAAAATATACTCATTTGCTGCATTTGCCAATATGGGCAAACATTACGCATAGGTACCACCGCGCTGCACTGGGAATTGAATTGTTCGTCGCGGCAGAGCCGGAGGGGTGGTCATGATAGCGCCAGCGGGCTTATCCTATGTATTCAGTCTTGCAGCTTGAAGCAAGTTGCTTCAGTGGACCTATGGCAAATAACCGAGAGAACCCCAGATCACGTGTCCACAAACGAGGACCTATAGATAGTGACAAGTCTCCAGCTGTTATACAGAAACAGTAAACAGTGAACCACTTCACGATACACCAGTACTTTTGTCCGAACGACTCTTCCAACGCATTCATATCACGACATACTTTTCGTGACGTGGGAGAGTCCATTAGTCTGAAGCAAACAGCCTCTTGAGATAATCTGCAGCAGCTTGACGCACTGTGCCATCCACCACCGGATTCGCCAATACCTCGGTGGCAAGTTGGGCTCTGTGCTTAACATTAGCTGTCTCCTTTGTGTGTTCCCATTCAGCAGCTTCTCTTTCCAGTCGAGCACGTTCGACATCTCTACGAGTAACGCTGTCTCTCTCCTCCCTCTCTTCTCGTCTCCTTAGGTATTCGAGCTTGAGTTTGCTATGCTGAACTTGCGCTTGCAGAAGTTGCAAACATGCAGCCATCATGTTTTGCGGCAAGGTAAAACTACCGAGGGACTGGTCAACGGATGGTAACGGTATATTGGGGACGACGGTTCGACTCGGTGTATTCGATGGCCCTGCTTCCGGCAAGGGAAGCTCATAAGCATTGGTTTTATTTGCGATGGGGCATTGTGATGCGAAACCAAAGGTAGGAGCGCGAGGTTGTGATTGGACTTGTGGTTGAGGGAGGGATGGTGTGCTCTGAGGTTGAATGTGAGGCTGAAGAACTGGAATTGGGTCTGTTACTTCCAACAACGGATCGTCATCGTCATCTTCACCGCCATGGGAATTAGTTACCACTGAGTTGTTGATGCGGTTTGTGAGCCGAGTAGCAGCGGGATCACCGTTCCATCTAGTGAGCAACTTCTAAGTCGACCTATGGTCTAGCGAAAAGTAACATTACTTACCTTCTGAAGAACAAATTATACCAGCCCGACCGATGCCAATGATCAATCGTCTTGGCACCCACATTGCCAACATCACAGCCGCCTTTGCGAGCAATATGTAATCGCCGTTCATATTCTCGCAACCTATCCCCTTCAGTTGCAAAGTTGACAGGAGAAGTATTCCCCAATTGCGCATGGAAATTTTCGAACGCATAGATCTGTTTAAATAAATTGAAATTTCGCTCATAGCATCCTTTCAGCGCCTGGTAAGTCTTCTTTCCGCCAAACACCTCAACAGCACACTGTTCATCAAGTGGATCAGTCAGCAAGAGATTTCCGCATCATCCAAGGGTACATACCTCGCGAAGACACGAGTTTTTCGTCGCTCGAAGCGCGTTCCAGTGTTCATCTTCCGTCGGACCCATCAGCCACTCAAACAACTTCGTCTTCTCATCGTCAGTCCAATGTTTGGAACCGTGCACAGAATCGGTATCAAAGGGATCATCCCCTTCTCTCCGTCTTTTACCCGGTTGTGAGGCCGCCATAGCGTCAGATTGCTTACGCTTGGAGGCCCCGCTTGGAGCCGCATTTTCGGTGGCTGAGGGTACCGAGAAGTCGTGGACGGGAGATAGGGAAGGACCGGCGATCGCCTGGCCAGGCCGCTGGGCACCGTTTGGATCTAGAATTGTCGGTGGGGAATCAGTGGACAGCCTATATCCCCCACCACCATCATGGAATGCAGGGCGGGCACTGATGGTAGGGGTAAGATGTGAGCCCAGCGCTTGATTTAGACTCTGTATTTATATGTAGTGAATGAACGCTGGATTTATGGGATGAAACATACCGAGACATTGCTGACATTAGTCTGCAAGTTTGGGTCTCTTTGAAGGCGTCCAAAGGGCATGCTGGGGTCGCTGTGAAGGTAGAAGCATCAGGGTCGACATTCTGTAAACCGCCGACCACAGCCAAGAGAAAGCCTTGGAAGTTAGACGTTACGAAAAGCAACTCACTTGTGAGTCTCCATTAGCCAGGGGCAGCTGTGAACCACGATGAACCGGAGTGAACCGCTCACGGTTGCTGTGGCTCGGCTTGCGAAAGGCGGGCTGTTTGGTTTTGAAGTCACCGACAAACAACCAGTCACACAACCAACTCCTAGTTCGCTGGCAGACCCAGTTCACGTTCACAACCTCGGGATATATTCACGATTCGGAAATACAGTATTTAAAGAAAGTAGGAAACAAAAGCAATAAAATATCATGACGTAGCGGCCTATCATTAACGAATCATCCAACCTCGTCATCAGGCTCGCCCTCTGCATCCATATCAGAATATTGATCAAGATCGTTCATTGCAGAACCACTGGGGTGCACTAAATCTTGATCAGCACTTTCCCTCTCAGTAGTTTGAGAAATAGGCGAGTGCGTAGCCCTGGCCATACCAGAGTCCCCATAATCCTTGGGTCCTACCCTGCCCGCAATCTCTGCTACAAACAAGGTATCGTCGCTTGGTACACTGTGCCTACTGGTTATGCCGGTGAGAGGTGTATCCGCATCCTCCGATTTGATTTCGTTCTCCGGTGGTTGCGACTGAGCTAACCAGGACCGTGTATCTAGCTCTGACATAGGCAAGGTTGTTTCCAGGCGAAGAGATGGAGCGCCATCGTCGACAAAACCAGATGGAACATATGAAGGATAATAAATATTCTCGTCCTCCTTCTGATGAACTCCATTAGGAGAGGGATGTTTGTCGTCAGAATGGGCAGGAGCATCAGGCGGCTCTGCGTGCTGGGAGGGAGCTGATTCTGGTGTCTCTATCCTCCTGCGTTTGACTCGAGTTCCGGGTCTTGAGGGTGAGGGTGAAGTACTCGTCCTCTCAGATACTGCTGATAACCCGTCACCCGTGGACTTAATGCATGGGCGTCCTCGTCGGCGTTTGGCAGGGATGTCGGGACTTGCGATGTACATGGAGGTACCTTCACCAGTCAGGATGGCAGCGCCGTTGACTGTACCATCGATACCCATGACAGGACGGGCCGATTCCGAACGTGTAATTCGCTGGAGGGGGGTGCGTGCGATCGTCGACTGCGTTCGAGAGAAGACTGATCGAGGGATTTCGTCTCCTTTCAAGCTACTTCGCAACTGCTTTTTCGGTATTAGAGTCGCAGGTATGAGGTCATCAAACAGGCGTGCAGCAGAGTCTGAGACGTCGGTGGGAGGTGCCTCAGTCGCATTAACGGAGAACTCTGCAGTCCCAGGGGCCGGTGTCTGATTATCGACAAGAGTGACAGCATCCGGCGTTTCCGCGATACCGCTCAATGCACCCATGCCTGCCCCAAGCTCCGTTTGCAGAACTTCCCCACCAGCTTTCGTCCGCGCCAGAACGAACGGCGTCCACTTTAACCGTTCAGGTTTCAGCTTCATGTACCCCTTCTTCTCCCATCCTTCGAGGTAGTGTTCCACCTTCTCGGGATCCCAGGTGACCCGGTACCGCGTAGGAGGCACGAAGGGTGTGTTGGTCTTGTTTCCAGCCTCGTCCTCTTTAATTAACGTGTTCTGTCGCTGGAGGTGACGGCGCGCAATGCCGTTTTTTCGCCCTCGCGGAAACTTGATGGCTTGCCCCGGTGTAGGTCTCATAGGCGGCGTGGCAGCTTGCACAGAGATCATGCCTTGCTCCTGGAGGGTATGATAAATATCTTCAATGGTCATAGATGTGCCCTTGCTGATAGCTATTGATCATAAGGTCAACACTTGACGGTGCAGGAAGGTTGGGAACGAACCTTCAAGAGTTGGGTTATCCGGTGATGTATGAAGATATCGCATGAGTGCCAATGTCCAGTAGTTCCTGTACCCCAGCTGACCAAGCCCTGAGAGTGGTTTCTCAGGTGAGCCTGCACGATGTTCCTTCTTGGAGAGAAGGTAACCTGAAAAGTCAAGTGTCAACCGAGTGTTATTGTGACCCTATTGTTGAGCACTTACTGAAGTCGATCAAAAAATTGCCCCATCCTCGTCTCTGCCTGACAGGTAGCGCCATGATGCAACTGACATTGTAATCCTTCGGAGAACACTTCTCTTTACTAAAATACCCCACAAAACGCGCACCGATGTCGTCAATTTCCGTGAGAACGTAAAACAGGAACGGTTCGACATCGTAGAATAGTGATTTATGATCCAGAAACATCTTTGAAAGCAGGCAGAGGTTCTGGCAGTATATCTTGTTCTTGCGCCCGTCCACTTCGAAAATAGACATCACACCATCGCGATAAATCTCGTCGCCTGGCGGATGTCGCGCTTTACATTTCATCTACCACGCAATCAGTCAGGGTTACAACAGGTCATCTGTCGTGGGTCTAGCTCACGCGATGTCGACTGAAGGCGAAACCGCTCTTCATATATTTGAGGCAAAATTCGCAAAACCATAGTCGTCCATCCGGAATGTTTGAGAACTCTTCAGGAAATGGGGCGTCATACCATGGGTGGATGTCATACTGCCCAAAGCGAATGGTCCTGATACGTAGCGTAGTAGGAGGTGTTGGGAAGCCCAAAGGTGTCATGGAAGGTGTATGCGGAATGGCGCCAGGTGTTGAAGGTACCGGTGAGCTCGGCGGGAACGAGGGAGGTATGGCTAGTTGTTGAAGAGTATGGGATCGTAGGGGACGAGACGAAGGGCCTGCTATTGGTGTGTCAGGGGTGTTGATTAGTGGTGCTGACGAAGGCGGCGGTGCAAGCTTTTCCTGTAGAGAAGGGTTAGCCGAGTGTGCATGAGCACTCGCGTATGATAAGCGGACCTCAGCGACCACGCAGCTCTTTTCAAATCGTGTTCTGTCAGATTCCGCGATCCCTGTCTTTGACATGTCCCTATCAGCGGGGCTGAGAAGGTCCTCGAAGATATTCCTGTCGGGATCGTCTTCTCGCTCTTTACCCTTGCCCTTCCCAGGTATTCGCAGGCGCACGACGAGCGGATGTGCCGCGGGCGATCGCAGGCGAATGCGTTTGAGGGGCCGTGGGGTAGGCTGTTCAGTTCTGCGCTTTGGCGGCTTCTTTACACGCTTTTTGGGTCGCTGCTTGAGCGTCGGTATTTGCACAGCACTGGTGGAGTCTGAGTCTGAGTCAGAATCAGAGTCTGAAGAATCATCGGATAAGCTGCCATCGCCGTCGTCGTTTTCGATGTCCACTTCTGGGTCGACAGTTGCCCTGCCTTGGATATCAGTATTTGCGGTGGATACGATGGAACCTTCACGTTCGGTTGCTTCGGGCTGTGGGGGGAAAGGAGATGGGGGGCACATAGGGCAGTTCCATGTTCCGGGAGGAGCTTCTTCCAAGGGAGGTTGTAAACAATCCATATGCCATCCTGATTGATTTAGTAAGTCGGATTTCTAAATACGAATCAAGTATGTGCACACCCCGATCGCAAAAGTCGCAGAATAAAATCCTCTCCTGTGACAGGATGAATACGAATGATTTGTGATGGCTGTGGAGGCTTACTCACATCGTCGCCTTTCTCTTGACAAATTTCGCAAGTTTTGCACTCGGTGCACTTCCAAGGGTATAACCGGATGGTGTCTGCGATGGCACCGAGCTGCAAGCAGCTCGGATGACCTAATTGTAACTTGAATCAACATTTCAAGATGAATGACGACTACACGTACCGCTACGTCCGCATTCTGCACAGTTTACCATGACCTCTGGTTCATTTTCCTTGTTCTTCTTGTCATTTCCCTGACAAAAGCCGCACTCGGGTTCTCGCTTGGGTCTTCGCTTTCTTTTGGGTGGTTTTAGGGGTAGCGGGGCTACTTCTTCTAGAATATTTAGATAAGATGCAGGAGGTTGTGGTGCGAATGGATCGCCGCGGGGCCCTTGGTCGTACTGGGAAGGCTCTTGAGAGTAGTGTTGAAGGTGTGGAGGAATGAAACCTTCTGGAATGTGTAGGGGAGGGTCCTGATTGAAGTAATGTATGTGAGTGGGTCGTTCTCTTGCAAGAGAGTCTAATTACAACACGCGACGCGTTTGGCGCCTGCGCGGTATGACATATTCGGTCATCAAGCATAACTCACCTGTTCCGAAGAATTTGAATGAACGGCTTCGTGACCCATGATAGATGGGCCCATGGGTAGTGGACCGGCAAGGGCAGGATCGATAGGAATATCGGAGGCAGGACTGAACGGTGTTCCATGTTCACTTGGTGCTTCGTGTTCGAACGCGACAGCTGTAGGAAATGGAAGACTCCGCATAATTTCATCCGGGTCACCGAGTGCACCGATGAGCTGTGCGGGTGGTAATGGAGAGCTGTTCACAGTCGACGTCGTCCACAGCGAGTGACCGACTTCTGTGACACATGCGCGTGACTAGTCGTCAAATAAAAATAGGGTCACGTTTCAGAGAAAATAAATAGATATACCCCAATTCCAAGCCTATTATAGTAGTATATAAAGGAAATTTAGCCAATTTCAATCCCAATTTGGTATCTCCCGTTCAATTTGTTTTATGTAATGATTCCTGATGCGGCACTGGTCAGTTCATGTGGCTCATCGGTACCGTTACTACCGTAGGGCAATTCCATCTGATAGGAATATCAGTTTGTATTTTGATTGTCTACAGACCTGCTGTCAGGATCGTGCGATTGGTTACCGGAGGAATGAAGATTGATTTCAAGTGATCGGGACAAACGTGGACCTAAAAACAAGAAGGGATATTATAGATAGGACGATGGAAAGGGACTCCGAAATAAGTCCAGGCTGTAGAGTGCCGGCTCCTCATGCCCGTGAGACGAATGGGCCGATGTAAACCGACGTAGACTCCCGGGAGAAGAACTTGCAAGGATCCCAAACAGGGTTGCCCACCCTCAAGGGTAAATTTTGATTGACAGACGTCTGCCCTGTCCGTGCGCTTCAACTGAAGTGTTGGTTGGGTGGATTATATTGGCAAGCAAATAACCCCCAACAAGAACCATTTCATCCTGTGTGTTAACGTTTCTCAGAGTGGGCAAACCCGTCACTCCAGCTCCTACGCTGGCTTTCAATCTCCCTCCCTTGCTGTCGCCTTTTCCTTTTCCTTCCTACCATCATCATCATCATCGGCGAGGCAGTCATGATGCAAACGGCTGTCCATCGTCAACTTCCTCCAATACTTCCTCAATATCTCCCACAATCTCTCACTCTCAACGGAAGAACAAATCCTACCGTAATGCCAACTCCTCCAGTCACTTCTCGCAAGAGAAAGCGCCCCCACCAGTATACCGTCAGCTACAGCGAAGTACAAGAAGTCGACGAAGAAGGTAGAGTCCGTGAAGTTATTGTAATTGAAGACACTCCACCCCCTCCTTCCACAATATCGCCCGCAACTACAAATACAAATGTCTTTTCAGCCTCATATCAACCTCCACTTTACTCCGCTCCTATAAGGACAAGAGCCCGGGCTGCTGCAGAGGCACAGACCCTTTCAGCGAGCACTTCGTCCGCAGTGATCGTGGCCCCAGCGCCTAAGAAGAGAAAACGGGAGCCTGCCGACGACTCCCGTGGGATACTCACAAAGAAGACCGCCACTACGTTGCAGCAGCAGCCCGTGGCGTCTACCAAATCGTGGGCTAGCGGCAGCGGGACTGCCACGGCTGACGTACGTAATCTTCTTCTCTCCTACTTCCGCGATACTCACCTTTCATCGCAGGCATCCAATGGCAACATTCCTTGCGACGATAAGGAGGGCCATTATATTATTGTCCCAGATGACATTATTTATAATCGATGTCAGTCCACCTCCTTTACCGCGATCATCTCTTCCATCTCACCGACCTGTCTCCACCTTGTAGATCGCACTGTTCGTCTATTAGGACAGGGAACCTTTGGTAAGGTTGTAGAAGCTGTCGACATCCATAACCAGAACCGGGTAGCGATCAAGATCATTCGTGCTATCCCGAAATATCGCGATGCCAGCAAGATCGAAATTCGCGTGCTTCAGAAGCTAAAGGAGCGCGATCCAACAAACATCCAGTGCGTGTTGCCAGTGAACATTCTACCGGTTCAACCCATTTTAAATCTATCTTTCAGCAAGTGTATCCATCTACTGCATTGGTTCGACCATCGAAACCATATTTGCCTTGTGTCCGAGTTACTCGGCATGTGTGTGTACGATTTTCTGAAGGAAAACGAATTCGCCCCATTTCCTCGGAACCATATACAGTCGTTCGCCAGGCAATTGCTTGGGAGCGTAGCTTGTGAGTCATTTCCGTTTATCTCCTTCAGTGATAATACTCATGTTACATATTCAGTCTTGCATGACCTTCACTTGATCCATACGGATCTTAAACCAGAGAATATCTTGCTTGTATGCAACAATTTCAGGCTGGCTAACGTAACTGTACCTGGCAAGGTGAGATATCTGACAAATGAGTCCGAGCCCCATATCGTAACATTGCCTACTTTGTACAGCGTAATGCACCCCCACGGACGAAAAGGATAGTCTCTTCAACGGATATTCGTCTTATAGATTTTGGATCCGCGATTTTCGAGGAAGAGTACCATTCTACCGTCGTCTCCACGCGGCATTATCGCGCGCCGGAGATTATTCTTGGTGAGTGAAATCCTCTTCAAAGTCTTCTTCGGCACATATCCATACATCAATCCATTCTAGGCCTGGGCTGGTCATATCCGTGTGATGCATACTCACTAGGGTGCATTCTGGTCGAGTTTTACACTGGAGTCGCTTTGTATCAGACTCATGACAACCTCGAGCACTTAGCAATGATGGAAGTGGTGATGGGAAAAATGCCCGATCGGTTCGCCCGTGCTGGAGCACGCGCGAAGCCCGAGTTCTTCAAGGACGGTCCACGGTTGGACTGGCCGAAGCCGAAGGCTTCACGGCAGAGCAAGAAGGACGTGCGAGCTACTCGACCTCTTCAGGTAGGACGACTAATTGTGAGATGGTTAGGCGCGCCTGATGATTCCTCACAGGACGTGATACCTCCAACGGACCAGATCAACAAACACTTTGTGGATCTTGTGCGGCGATTGCTTTCATTTGATCCTGCACAACGGATAACTGTCCGAGACGCATTACGCCATCCATACTTTTCTCTTAGCATTCCCGAAGAGTTGTAGCCCGTTATCTATATCCATCCTGTAGATTTCCTTAACCTCATCGCCACCATTATCCCACCGGCTCACGCACTCCACCGCTGTCATCTCACCTCACCACGCCTACTCACTCATCTCACATTGGAATTGTTATTATGATGTTCGATTTGGTCATGTACAACCCTCACTCTCATTCCTGCCTTGTTTTTTTCTCTCCTCATTTCTACCATCAAGTTCTGATCAACTGTTTCTAACAAGTGCAATAATGTTCCACAATCACTTCTGTCAGGCAGTATCTTATGTTCTACTCATTTGCACGCGGCGTCTTGCTACACATGTAACATGCTACTTCCACCTCGCGTCGGTCGGACTTCAAGCTAAATGAACAAAAGTGCTATCATCTATGGTGGCACAGGAAAAAATGACGAGAGAATACGACGGTGCATCTGCAGGCATTTCCTTCATATTAACCAATTGATTAATGATTATCGGCCGGTCGATTGGCTGTTCCTCTGGTCGTTCCCTGATTTGGCAAGGCTACTACGGCGATCACACACTCGTTTATTTCGGTTGGGCTCAAGCGCGCGTGAGTAGTGCTAGTAGCAGGCAGGTTGATTGGTGACTTGCCGTGGAGCCTTCACCGGGTTCCTGGTAACCCTCGTTGCACTACCTCTTGTCTCGTCGACGTCGCTTATGCGAATGGGTGCATGTGGTCAATCCTAGATTCCTGACATGTGGATATGCCCTATTCTAACTCGGGTGACTTTGTGATAGCGGACACTAGTTATAGTCGACCACCTGGTTACATAGAATGGATCCGCGCGGGAGCTCGAGGTTGTGGGAGATCATCTCATGTTGATAGTTATCAGGTGAATCATGAGAGTTTGTTTGTTTACCCGAGCTCTTGTTGACGTACTCGCAGCCCCTCTAGATCCTAGAACAGAGTTGTTATGCGTAAATGTAGAAGCAAAATACCGTGCTCTTGACTCGCTGTGATGATAACAGTGAAGTTATTCCTAGTTCTTTTTCCCTCCATAAGCGCACGGGACGAAGGAAACTTTCGACTCTGGTCCATCGTTTCGTGTGTGATCTGTAGTGGTAGAAGCACAATAGCGTGTTCGTTGACTCGCCTTGTGTGACAGCATTCGCCTGCCCTCAGATCCCACAGCCCCGAGTGGGCCAAATTATGAGCAAACTGGTATGTATGTATAATTAATCATTTAAAGTTCAACCATGCAGCCTATAGTGATCCCTACTAACATAGACGACTTCGTTCGAATTCAATGGGGAGACGTAAATGCGCACATAGTTCAACGTGCCACAGGAGACTAACAGGCGCGGGTCTTTGACTCCCGTCAACATAATATCTGAATCTCAAATATATAAGTAGACGTGTAGGTATCCCCCTGGCTAAGCTATGCCATGCGGCTGTGTGCGTCACCATGGCGGTGCACCACCTTCTCTTCTATCAAGCTGAATTATCCAAGATCCATCCAGCCTCTGGTGGAGCTTTACGGCAAATATTTTTGTTCATCATCCACAATAGGCCAGACTACCGCAGTATTTCCCACTTGAATGTCACCATAAACGTATCATATCAGCCATAGTCACTGCCCCTCACCTACCACTCACCCTGGTATGCCACCTTTGGCCAGGTCTTTCGGTCGATTATCTAGGTCACGCTTACAGGCGGAATCACACCATTGAAGTTGTGCCTCTACCGGAAGGAAGCACTATACACCTCCCACTGACATAGGCAACAAGAAGCACGCCAGCAATTGTGGCGCCCGGGACATATCCTCGATCGAGTAGAGCTTCAAAATATGTCTAGTCAGGTTCTGTTCTCATAATAAAATGAACAGCATTGCATGTTCGGCTAATGACCACGTTGTGCGACGAGGCTTAGTTGCTGTCTGGCAAAGCGGCGCTCGGGGATTTTAATTCAGTTCACATTATACAGTAAGTACTACTTCGAGCAACACTCCTAACTAGAAACCACGTGCCGGTTAATACTTCAACTATTTGACAGTCATCGATCCTCACATCATCGGTCCCGCCTGCAAGCTAGTTCGACGCGCTCACATTACGGATGGACCTCCAGAAGGTGCTGATTACGACATCTCTGCAACGCATCACCACTCCAGTTGATCACAGTCTAAGTTGTCTCAAATCATTTCACCTGGAGCAAGATCAATATATTGAGTAGACATCGATATTCGTACCAGCGGGTATGATTAAATATCAATGACCTCAATGTAATTGATACTCGGATCAAACTGGATAAGAATCAATCTATTGAACTTCCTGGACACATGGAAGAACCTACGGCATTGGGGTGTGTCGTGTCCTTGGGCAAATAAATTCTGTCTTTGTCGACCCATATCCCGGCTAATTCGGCAGGACCGAACGTCCTATTTGACACGACCTCGATATAAGGCAGAGTAGTTGTTAATCGAAATGTCTCGTCCGACTGGTCTTGAACAACTACTATCGAAGATGGCTCTGTCACCACTCGTCCTAGACCCTGCCGACGCTCAACAGCTAATGGGCTGAAATCCATCATATGTAACCCATATGCTGAGTTGCGGGTACTGTCCTGCATCGTGCCATCCATTACAGGGAATGATCGCACGACACGATTCCCGCTAATGCCAATTCTGTAAAGCCAGTCGTGCTGGAAAACCCGAGTGTTTGAAGGGCCCCAATCCCGCCACTTTATTGGTACTTCCGCTGAAATTTCTTCGAATAAACTGAGATCGAAGAAAATTCTAGTGGAAATGATGAAGAGAATATTTTCGGATGTGATGAGGGATAGTAGTCGATTTTCAGAGTCCGAGGCCCACACTTCTGGATGGGCTTGCATTTGTGAGATAGGTGAAATATCATCCATCGGAAGGAGGCACTGTACTCCCGCCACCTCTACAGGTAACAAGAACCACGCCAGCAATTGCGGTGGTCGGGACATATCCTCAATTGAGTAGAGCTTCATATGCTGGCTGATAGTCAGCAATCTATCGTTTCCGAGGAAACAAAAATCCATCGAATCGTCAAGGTCTTGTGACACCGTCGTGTCAACGAGGACACTCTAGATAGAGCGTCAGCTGTCGACTTTTTCTTCCAACGAGTTATGACCAAGGCTCACATTGGACGTAGTTGACTCCTGCCAGTCCCAAATTTGCAGTGACCATATTCCCTCGTATCGATAATCGCACGTGAGAGAGCGCCGGAGGGCGATATGCCTCCCCATACTCTCAAGCTTCAAGCTCTCCGAGTCTGTCAAAAAGCGCTTCCCCTCGCGTCCGGGCAGTTCCGACAGATACAATGTCCGGCCCGCAGCTTTGGGGTGGACACGATCTCTATTCAACGCTCCCAGCTCAATAAAGAACCTCAGACCATGCGTATTGATGTACTCATCGGAAATTACACAGTATGCAATCGCGATCAGGTTCTGGACCGGATCCATGAAGACAGCGGCGCAGTGTGAGTTGGGAAGTGAACACAGCGATCCTGGAGGCCAATCACGCTCGATCTGTTGTTGTGTAGGTTTTGGTAGTACCGGAAAGATCTTAGCCGAGGCATTATGTTTGTTCCAGAGACAGAGATGCCCATTGGCAAGGGACGTTTTCGCAAGATAGGATTGTCTTGGGATAGACACAGTTTCGGAAGAGTGCATGTCAAACTTGAACCACGCGTGGGCTTTGTCTTTCAGGAGGATACTTGGAAATGGAAACAGTATTATCGTTGGTGCAGGGAACGCGTTGGCCACCTAGTTCGACGATGTATTGAAGTTCGGATGAGGACATGTACACCTGATGAAGGGCCTTGCACACCTGGCAGATAAGTTTCAGTGTGGCTCAAAGCGCATCCTCACGACAACACTCCATCGATTGATGAATTGGTATACGCTTACTGATGTACAGCGAAGAATATCTCGGTAGGGAAGGAAGCTCAGGATGCGATTGTGAAGTTCTTCAGGAAGATACAGGAACTTGGATGCGACCTTCATTGCGTTCTCTAAGAGCTTGAGAAGCCCCGCCACTCCGAGTCGAATGTCCTCTCGATTAATGCAGGGAAAAGCAAGAGGAGGTAGTACTGTCGTCGAGGCGAAGTGACTTCGTTCGTAACTTCGGCTGACTTCATTGCATCGACTTCACTTCGATACACTTCGAGACATCATTCGAAGTAATCAGGTGTTATCTTATGGCTATGGATATGGCATCGCCTGTCTATTATTTCTGTTACATTTCATTGCACTGTGATGTTCAATGCAGACTTAGGTTTCTGCAAATGATCCGGAACACTTGCTGTAAGCTGTGGGTTGAATTCCAGACCCTGATGCGCCAATTCATGCCTGCAACAGTACTGTAGTTCAGGCTGCCCGTTAGAGTATGAAGGTACCCTCTTTACCATCCTAGCTCATACTCATAGCGCACCATCGAACAGTGATTTTCATTCGCGGTAGTCAATCTCAGACTCCAGTACATTTAGCTCCAAGGCCAGATGGAATACAGTCTACCAGAGAGCTATCCACCTCAAGTTTCATAACTTCTGATGCTCAATGGCTGTTTCGAGACTCTGCGAAACTTCACACCAGTATCAAACTCGAATGGATGAACTTCGCTGGGATGAGAATGACACTATAAAGTCATAGGAATGGATGTCGGATGTGGTGTGTATTTTCTTTTGTTTTCTTTGTTCAGAATCGCTGACATTGAACATCTTACCGCGCATCGATTTGTTTGACTCCTCACCTGCAGCTGTGCAGTTTTTGACGGCCGGGTTTGGACGCATGACCAGAATCAACACTAGCCCTCTTCTAAGCCCTTCACTACCTCTTGTCGAGGTTGAATCGATTCCAGCCATTTCACCAGAGTATAGAGGAGTGTGACGGTGAGATCTGGAGCAAGACCGCAAAGATGCCGAGCAAGAACTGCAGCTCTATGAAGAAACAAGGATATTTGATGTTGCGGCAGAACATACAGCAAATAGTATTCGTTTTTGGGAGGTACGAGGCACAGCTGTCAATATATCCTGATCCATGAATAACTCGTTTTGAACAGCAAAATGAACAGTTGTTCCCTATTTTTTTTGCCGTGTTGCCATGGATGTCCTTCCCGCACAAGTAACATTTGTCCCTTTCGAGCATGTTTTCTCATCTAGCAAAGAGACTTATACAGCCCGTCATGCCAGTCTTTCGCCACCGGTCCTCGAAAAGCCCTATATTTCTTACAAACAAGACTGACTAAAGAGTTGGTTGCACTAAGAGGATGACAAGTACTTGCAAGTATGGACAGATGCGTTGGCTAGATCACCATTTGCTCAAGCTCAAGAGCCTTGGATTCAGGCTTGCGCTTCAAATACCCGATTTTCGGGTTCGAAAATATATGGAAGAAACCACTCAGAAGTAACACACATGAGAGACTTGACCCGGTGGGCGGCCTCCCAATTCGGAGCACCCCTATATGGCTATCACTGGGCGAGTAAAGTTTCTGGGATTCAAGTCTGGTATTGTCACGAGGAAGGCCTTTGGAGTGTCGACGACTCGGCGGGATATCCAACTAACCGTACTAAGTGCTGGAGCCACACAAACGTTTCATCAACGTTTAGCTCGCTTTTGTGTCCTTCCGAATCCTCATATCATCATCGGCGCGGCTTCAAGTTAGTCTGCAAAGGTGGCCTTAATACCCCTGCAACATATCATCATTATTATTCCACCTGGACCAAGATCAACACATTGAGTAGGCAGATCATCGATTTTCGCACCAGCGGGTATGAACGCTAAATATCAATCACCTGAAGGTAGTTGATGCTCTGTTCAAACTGGATAAGGATCAATGTATTGAACTTCCTAGAAACACAGGAGAACCTACAGGACCTACGACGTCGGGGTATGCCGTCTTAGGCAAATAAATTCTGTCCTTGTCGACCCATATCTCAACTAACTCTGCAGGACTGAACGTCCTGTCCGACACGACCTCGACATAAGGCAGATAAGTTGTTAATGTAAGTGGCTCCTCCGAGTCCTCTTCAATGATTTTTATCGAAGATGGCTCTGTCACCACTCGTCCTAGACCCTGCCGACGCTCAACAGCTAATGGGCTGAAATCCATCATATGTAACCTATGTGCCGAGTTGAGGGTGTCCTCTGTCGTGCCATCTATTACAGGGAATGATTTCAGGACACGATTCCCGCTAACGCCAATTCTGTATCGCCAGTCGTGCCGGAAAACACGAGTGTTTGAAGGGCCCCAATTCCTCCACTTTATTGGTACGTCCGCTGAAACTCTTTCGAATAAACTGAGGTCGAAGAAAATTTTAGTGGAAATGATGAAGACAAGACTGTGCGGGGATGTGGTGAGGGATAGTAGTCGATTTTCAGGGTCTGAGGCCCACACTTCTGGTCGGACTTGCAATCGTGAGATAGGTGCAATATCATCCATCGGAAGGAGGCACTGTACGCCCTCCACCTCCACAGGTAACCAGAAGCACGCCAGCAATTGCGGTGGTCGGGACATATCCTCAATTGAGTAGAGCTTCATATACCAGCTGACAGTCAGCAATCTATCATTTCCGAGGAAACAAAAATCCATCGAATCGTCAGGGTCTCGTGCCATTATCATCTCAACGAGGACACTCTAGATCGGGCGTCAGCAGTCGACTTTTTCTTTTAACGATTTATGACCAAGGCTCACATTGGACGTAGTTGACTCCTGCCAGTCCCAAATATGCAGTGACAATATTTCCTCGGCTACAAACACGCCTGGATCATCGCACGTGAGAGCACGCCGGAGGGCGATATGCCTCCCCATACCCTCAAGCTTGAAGCTCTCTGTCAAGAAGCCGTCCCCCTCGTATCCGGGCAGTTCCGACAGATACAATGTCCGTCCCGCAGCTTTGGGGTGGACACCATCTCCATCCAACGCTCTCAGCTCAATAAAGAACATCTCAACATGCTCGAGGGTATCAATGTGCTCATCAATTACATAGTATGCGATCGCGATCAGGTTCTGGGCCGGATCCATGAAGACATCGGCACAGCGTGAGTTGGGAAATGGACACAGCGATCCTGGAGGCCAATCACGCTCGATCGGTTTTTGTGAAGGTTTTGGTAGTACAGGAAAGATCTTAGCCGAGTCATTCTCTCCACTCCAGAGGCAGAGATGCCCATTGGCGAGGGACGTTTTCGCGCCATAGAATTGTCCTGGGATAGAAACAGTTTGGAAAGAATGTATGTCAAACTTGAACCACGCGTGGGCTTTGTCTTTCAGGAGCTGTAGATATTTGGAAATGGAAACGGTGTTGTCGTTGGTGCAGGGAACAGGAAGCAGCCGTTGGCCACCTAGTTCGACGATGTATTGAAGCTCGGATGAGGAAATGTACACCTGATGAAGGGCCTTGCATACCTGGAAGATAAGTTTCAGTGTGGCTCAAAGCGCATCCGCACGGCAACATTTCATCGATTGATGAATTGCTATATGCTTACTGATGTACAGCGAAGGATATCTCGGTAGGGAAGGAAGCTTAGGATGCGATTGTGGAGTTCTTCAGGAAGGCACAGGAACTCGAATTTGACCTTCATTGCGTTCTCCGAGTCGAATGTCCTCCATCAATCCAAGGAAAAGCAGGAGGAGGACAAGGACATCCGAGTATGGACAGATGCCACGTCGGCTAGACCACCATTACATAAATCATTTGCTCAAGCTCAAGCGCTCAAGCTTTCAAGCCTTCAGAGCTTCAATACAACGTATCTTCGAATTCGAAAATGTATGGGAGAAACCACCGAGAAAGTAACACACATGAGTGGACCTGTGTGGGCGACTTGGGCGCTCTCAATTCGGAGTGCCCCTATATGAGTATCACTGCGCGAGGAAAGTTTCGGGATTCAAGTTCAGTATTGTCACGAGTAAGGCCCTTGGAGTGTCGACGACTCGCGGGATATCCAGCTAACCACACTGAGTGCTTGAGCCAGACGAACCTTCCATCAACGTTTGGCTCGCTTTTGTGTCCTTCGGGATCCTCGTAATACAAGGACGAGCATTTGAAGGGACCCAATTCCTCCAGATTATAATCTTCTGCGCTGCAGCTTTACTGTAAATACAGTAGGGTCGAAGGAGATCCAAGTGGAAATGATCAAGCGGAGCCTCAGAGGTGATGAAACAATTGATCACAGTCGATTCTCAGGCTCTGAGGTCCACAATTGTGGTTGGACTCGCGTCCCGTCAACATAATATCTGAATCCCATGTGTATAAGTAGACGTGTAGGTATCCCGCTGGCTAAACGATGCCAAGCGGCTGTGTGCGTCACCATTGGCGGTGCACCGCCTTCTCTTCTATCAAGCTGAATTATCCAAGATCCATCCATTATCTGGTGGAGCTTTACGGCAAATATCCCACTTGAATTTCACCATAAACGTGGTGCTTTTCACTGTACCATGTCAGCCATAATCACTGCCCCTCACCTACCTCACCCTGGTATACTGCTACCTTTGGCCAGGTCTTCGGTGGATTATCTAGGTCATGCTTCCAGGCGGAATCACACCATTGAAGTTGTTCCTCCACCGGAAGGAAGCACTATACGCCCGCCACTGACATAGGCAACAAGAAGCACGCCAGCAATTGTGGTGCCTGGGACATATCCTCGATCGAATAGAGCTTCAAAATATTGCTAGTCAGATTTCTGCTCTCATAATGAAACGAACAACATTGCATCTTCGGCTAATGACCATGTTGTGCGATATTACTTTGAGCAAGACTCCTAACTAGAAACCACGTGCCGGTTAATACTTCAACGATTTGACGATCATCCATCCTCGCATCATCAGTCGCGGCAGCAAGTTAGTTCGACGCGCTCACATTACAGATGGACCTCCAGAGGGCGCTGACTACAACATTCCTGCAACGCATCACCACTCCAGTTGGTCACGGTCTAAGCTGACTCAAATCATTTCACCTGGACCAAGATCAACACATTGAGTAGACAGATCATCGATCTTCGTACCAGCAGGTATGGACGCTAAATATCAATCACCTCAAGGCAATTGAAGCTCCGATAAAACTGGATAAGGATTAATGTGTTAAACTTCCTGGAGACATGGGAAACTTACGACGTTGGGGTATGCCGTGTCCTTACGCAAATAAATTCTGTCCTTGTCGACCCATATCTCAACGAACTGGGCAGGACCGAACGTCCTGTCTGACAGGACATCGACATAAGGCAGAGAAGTTGTTAATGTAGGTGCCTCCTCCGAGTCCTCTTCAATGATTTTTATCGAAGATGGCTCTGTCACCACTCGTCCTAGACCCTGCCGACGCTCAACAGCTAATGGGCTGAAATCCATCATATGTAACCTATATGACGAGTTGCGGGTATTGTCCTCTGTCGTGCCTCCTGTTGCAGGGAATGATTGCAGGACACGATTCCCGCTAACGCCAATGCCGTTTCGCCAGTCATGCTGGAAAACGCGAGTGTTTGAAGGACCCCAATTCCTCCACTTTATTGCTCCGTCTGCTGAATTTCCTTCGAATAAACTGAGGTCGAGGAAGATTCTAGTGGAAATGATGAAGACAAGACTTTGCGGGGACGTGATGAGGATTAGTAGTCAATTTTCAGGGTCTGGTGCCCACACTTCTGATTGGGCTTGCAATTGTGAGATAGGTGAAATATCGTCCTTCGGAAGAAGGCACTGAGCGCCCGCCACCGACACCGGTAACAAGAAGCACGCCAGCAATTGCGGTTCTCGGGACATATCCTCAATTGAGTAGAGCTTCATATGCTGGCTGACAGTCAGCAATCTATCGTTTCCGAGGAAACAAAAATCCATCGAATCGTCAGTGTCTTGTGCCACTATGTTATTGTTGGTGCAGGGAACGGGGAGCAGCTGTTGGCCACCTAGTTCGACGATGTATTGAAGCTCGGATGAGGAAATGTATACATGATGAAGGGCCTTGCATACCTGAAGATAAATTTCAGTGTGGTTCGGGGCGCATCCGCACGGCAACATTTCATCGATTGATGAATTGGTATGCTTACTGATGTACAGCGAAGAATATCTCGGTAGGGAAGGAAGCTCAGGATGCGATGGTGGAGTTCTTCAGGAAGATACAGAAACTCGAATGTGACCTTCATTGCGTTCTCCAAGAGCTTGAGAAGGATGTCCTTTCGAGGAGAAGTAAGAGGAGGTAGTGCTGTTGTCGAGGCGAAGTCACTTCGCTCGAAGGTAACTTCGGTTCGCTTCGAAAATGCGTGACTTCGGCTGACCCCATTGCATCAAGTTCACTGAGTCTGCGGTGCACTTGGAGGCATCATTCGAAGTAATCAGGTGTTATCATGTTTAGCACGAGTAACTTGTAATGAGATTATGAGGTGAGGTATACAGGATTGCACTGTGACGTTCAACTTGTGCAAACATCTGGTTTCTGCAAATGATCCGGAACATTTACTGTAAGCCGTGGATTGGATTGCAGACCCTGACAATGCCAATTCATGACTGTGAATTGCTGTATAAATTCAGACTGCCGTTAGAGTATGAAGGTACCCTCTTTACCATCCCAGCTCATACTCATGGCGCACCATCGAACAGTGAATTTCATTCGCAGTAGTCAATCTCGGGTTCCAGTACATTTAGCTCCAAGGCCAGGTGGACTACAGTCTGCCAGAGAGCTATCCACCTCAAGTTTCACCACTGCTGACGCTCAATGGCTCTTTCGCTTCACACCAGTATCAAAATCGAATGGATGAAGTTTCACTGGGATGAGAATGACGCTATAAATTCAAAGGGATGGATGTCAAATGCGGTGTGTATTTTCCTATCTTTCTTTCTTCGGAATCGCTGACATTGAACTGCAGATGGCATCTTACCGCGCATCGATTCGTTTGCAGCAGAGTTCACCAGTAGACAGATCATCAATCTTCGTACCAGCGGGTATGGATGCTAGATATCAATGACCTCAAGGTAATTGATGATCGGATCAAACTGGATAAGGATCAGTGCATTGAACTTCCTTGGAAAGATGAGAGAACCTACGACGTGAGGGTATGTCGTGTCCTTGGGAAAATAAATTCTGTCCTTATCGACCCATATCTCCACTAACTCGGCAGGACCGAACGTCCTATCTGACACGACCTCGACATAAGGCAGAGAAGTTGTTAATGTAAATATCTCCTCCGAATCCTCTTCAAAGATGTGTATCGAAGATGGCTCTGTCACCACTCGTCCTAGACCCTGCCGACGCTCAACAGCTAATGGGCTGAAATCCATCATATGTAACCTATATGCCGAGTTGTTGGTACTGTCGTCTATCGTGACATCTATTACAGGGAATGATTGCAGGACACGAGTCCCGCTAACACCGATTCTGTATCGCCAGTCGTGCTGGAAAACCCGAGTGTTTGAAGGGCCCCAATTCCACCACTTTATTGGTACGTCCGCTAAAGTATCTTCGAATACACTGAGGTCGAAGAAAATTCTAGTGGAAATGATGAAGACAAGACTTTGCAGGGACGTGGTGAGGCATAGTAGTCGATTTTCAGGGTCTGAGAGCCACACTTCTGGTTGGACTTGCGTTTGTGAGATAGGTGAAATATCATCCATCGGAAGAAGGCATTGTACGCCCAACACCGACACGGGTAACAAGAAGCACGCCAGCAATTGTGGTGCTCGGGAAATATCCTCAATTGAGTAGAGCTTCATATGCTGGCTGACAGTCAGCAATCTATCGTTTCCGAGGAAACAAAAATCCATCGAATCGTCAGTGTCTTGTGCCACTATCGTCTCAACGAGGACACTCTAGATCGAGCGTCAGCTGTCGACTTTTTCTTTCAACGATTTATGACCAAGGCTCACATTGGATGTAGTTGACTCCTGCCAATCCCAAATGTGCAGTGACCATATTTCCTCGGGTCCTATCACTCCTGGATCATCGCACGTGAGACAGCGCCGGAGGGCGATGTGCCTCCCCATACCCTCAAGCTTCAAGCTCTCTGTCAAGAAGCGCTTCCCCTCGTGTCCGGGCAGTTCCGATAGATACAATGTCCGGCCCGCAGCTTTGGGGTGGATGCGATTTCCATCCAACGCTCCCAGATCAATAAAGTACCTCTCATCATGCTCGAGGGTATCAGTGTACTCATCGGGGATCACACAATATGCGATCGCGATCAGGTTCTGGGCCGGATCCATGAAGACATCGGCGAAGTGTGCGTTGGGAAGTGAACACAGCGATCCTGGAGGCCAATCACGCTCGATCGGTTGTTGCGAAGGTTTTGGCAGTACCGGAAAGATCTTAGCCGAGTCATTCTTTTCGTTCCAGAGGCAGAGATGCCCATTGGCGAGGGACGTTTTCGCACCATAGAATCCTCCTGGGATAGACACAGTTTCGAAAGAGTGTATGTCAAACTTCAACCACGCGTGGGCTTTGTCTTTCAGGAGCTGTAGATACTTGGAAATGGAAAGAGTGTTATCGTTGGTGCAGGAAACGGGGAGCAGCCGTTGGCCACCTAGTTCGACGATGTACTGAAGGTCGGATGAGGAAATGTACGCATGATAAAGGGCCTTGCATACCTGGAAGATAAGTTTCAGTATGGCTCAAAGCGCATCTCACGGGAACATTTCATCAATTGATGAATTGGTATATGCTTACTGATGTACAGCGAAGAATATCTCGGTAGGGAAGGAAGCCCAAGATGCGATTGTGGAGTTCTTCAGGAAGATGCAGGAGCTCGAATTTGACCTTCATTGTGTTCTCCGAGTCGAATGTCCTCTCGATCAATCCAAGAGGCAAGGAGAACAAGACATCCGAGTATGGACAGATGCGTCGGCTAGACCACCATTACATAAATCATTCGTTCAAGTAGTGTTGCCGCCGAGGCGAGTTAAACCTCGAGTTTAACTCGCCTCGCTTCGACAACACATAAACTCGTTTCAACTCGAAACTCCGAACTGAATCGAGTTGTACCTCGTTGGTCTCGCGAGGTAAAATCGAGTTGATATACTTTATATCCATACATCATAATCCCCTGTGAATGGCTAATATCTCGGTACAGCTGCTTCGTGACTGCCCAACAAGATGGTCATCAACCTTCAAGATGGCCGATAGAACACTGAACATATTTTGCACCAACATTACTAAGCCTGGGATCATGTCGCTGACTCTTGGTTATAGCCTTATAGGCAATCCAATATTTTTACTTGAGACGCAGAATGCTGACATTGCCCGATGTTCTTCAGGATATACATCAAATTATCGAGGTTCCTCACACGACACAAGAACTCCTTTCATCAGAAGGAACACCAACTCTGTCAATGGCTTTGCCAGCTTACGAGTTACTCGAACGCAAGTGGACTCAATTACAAGGTACAATATGGGAGTTATGTTATCGCACTACATTGAAGTTGGTTTCGACAAACTGAAGCAGTGTGTCGATGAAGGAAGGAAAACACGCATATATTCATTTCGATGAGTGGGTTTCTTTGACTTGTTCAATTTAAGCCACAATTTGTGACATTTCTTGGCCTGGCTTCCAGTTGTGAACCCAATCATCATGCTTGAGTGGTTGAAGGAGCACTGGGAGGCTGAGGATGTTGAGAATGCCCGAGAATGGATTCTGCAGGCAGTGCGTCTTTTTTTCCTACTGCGGTATGACAACACTGACTTTTATGTGCACAGATGACTTCGTTTCGTACGTCGATTAGACTCGACCAGACAGTTGGACCATCCACATCCTCAGTATCCGAGTCACAGCCAGCACTCACCAACTTGGCAGCAATTTCTTCATGCTCCTTATCTGTTGGATATGGCTCCATGAGCAGCCTCAATGTAACTATGCGGCGCTCAGCCTCTGTGACCAGTGCCCAATCATCGTCTCTGAGCCAACAATGACCCATGAGTCTGAAGTGGCACTGGAGACCGTGGAAGAACGTATTCGCAAGGACCTTGAAGATGACAAGAAAGATGCTGAGTACGAGTTGAGTCGTTATGAAGACGCAGGTTTGATGCATGAGAGCACGCTTTGATTATCTCCATAGATTAGAGTCGCGTCTGTTTGCTCGAATTCTAATTCCTTATGTAGGTTACGCAGCCAGGTTACTTCCCTAGCTGCGCCAGAAAGGCAAATATATTCTGCTTCCGTGGTGGATAATGAAGCAACGCTTTGTTTAGTTGAATACACGATGGATATAGTCTGTTTCTGGGAGGTATGTGGTATATAATATTTCTATAACTCCATGTGATTAACAGGTTTGTCTCATATACCAGCAAAAATAACACACTCCCGCTACTGTTCCGTGTCGCAATGGACGTCCTGCCGGCTCAAGCCTCGTCTGTTCCTTCCGAGCGTATAGTTTCATCCAGCAAGGAGACCTGCACTCAACGATACAATAAGATATCCCCAACCATGCTCGAAGCACTACAAATTCCGAAGTTTACCTACAAGCAAGATCGCCTCAACTTTATAGACTCGGAGGACTTAGTAGCTGATGAGCGGGACTACATAGCAAGACTCCTAACTAGAAACCACGTGCCGGTAAATATTTCAAAACGATTCAAATGATAGTCATCAATGTTTCGACAGTCACCAATCCTCGCACCATAGGTCGCGGCTTCAAGTTAGTTCGACGCGCTCACATTACGGACAGACCTCCGGAAGATGCTGACTACAACATCCCTGCAACGTATCACCACTCCAGTTGGTCACTGTCTAAGCTGTCTCAAATCAGTTCTCCTGGACCAAGATCAATACATTGAGTAGACAGATCATCGACCTTGGTACTAGCGGGTATGATTAAATATCAATGACTTCAAGGTGTTTGATGGTTGGATCAAACTGGACAAGGATCATTGTATTGAACTTTCTTGGAAAATGAGAGAACCTACGACGTCGGGGTCCTTAGGCAAATAAATTCTGTCCTTGTCGACCCATATCTCAATTAACTCGGTAGGACCGAAGGTTCTATCTGACACAACCTCGACATAAGCCAGAGAAGTTGTCAGTGAAAATGTATCGTCCGGGTTGTCTTCAATGATTACTACCGAAGATGGCTCTGTCACCACTCGTCCTAGACCCTGCCGACGCTCAACAGCTAATGGGCTGAAATCCATCATATGTAACCCATATGCCGAGTTGCGGGTACTGTCCTCTACAGGGAATGATTGCAGGACACGATTCCCGCTAACACCAATCCTATATTGCCAGTCGTGCTGGAAAATCCGAGTGTTTGAAGGACCCCAGTTCCTCCACTTTATTGGTACGTCCGCTGAAATTCGTTCGAATGAACTGAGGTTGAAGAAAATTCTGGTCGAAATGATAAAGACGAGATTTTGCGAGGACGTTAAGAGGGATAGTAGTCGATTTTCAGGGTCTGATGCCCACATTTCTGGTTGGACTTGCATTTGTGAGATAGGTGAAATATCATCCATCGGAAGAAGGTACTGTACGCCCATAACCGACACAGGTAACAAGAAGCACGCCAGCAATTGCGGTGCTCGGGACATATCCTCAATTGAGTAGAGCTTCATATGCCGGCTGACAGTCAGCAATCTATCGTTTCCGAGGAAACAAAAATTCATCAAGTCGTCAGGGTCTTGTACCACTGCCGTGTCAACGAGGACACTCTAGATCAAGCGTCAGCTGTCGAACCTTTTTAACGATTTATGACCAAGGCTCACATTGGACGTAGTTGACTTCTGCCAGTCCCAAATGTGCAATGACCATATTTCTCTCACGCCTGGATCATCGCATGTAAGACAGCGCCTGAGGGCGATATGCCTCCCCATACCCTCGAGCTTCAAGCTCTCTGTCAAGAAGCGCTTCCCCTCGTGTCCGGGCAGTTCCGATAGATACAATGTCCGGTCCGCAGCTTTGGGGTGGACGCGATCTCCATCCAACGCTCCCAGATCAATAAAGAGCCTCTCATCATGCTCAAGGGTATCAATGTACTCATCGGGAATTGTGATGTATGCGATCGCGATCAGATTCTGCGTCGGATCCATGAAGACATCGGCGCAGCGTGCGTTAGGAAGTGAACACAGCGATCCTGAAGGCCAATCACGCTCGATCGGTAGTTGTGAAGGTTTTAGTAGTATCGGGAAGATCTTAGCCGAGTCATTCTCTTCGTTCCAGAGGCAGAGATGCCCATTGGCGATGGACGTTTTCGCACCATTGAATTGTCCTGAGATAGACACGGTTTCGAAAGAGTGTGTGTCAAACTTCAACCACGCGTGGGCTTTGTCTTTCAGGAGCTGTAGACACTTGGAAATGGAAACCGTGTTATCGTTGGTGCAGGGAACGGGGAGCAGCCGTTGGCCACCTAGTTCGACGATGTATTGAAGCTCGGATGAGGACATGTACACCATGTGAAGGGCTTTGCATGCCTGGAAGGTACGTTTCAGTGTAGCTCAAAGCGCATTCGCACGGAAACATTTCATCGATTGATGAATTGGTGTATGCTTACTGATGTACAGCGAAGAATATCTCGGTAGGGAAGAAGGCTCAGGATGCGATTGTGGATTTCTTCAGGAAGATACAGGAACTCGAATTTGGCCTTCATTGCGTTCTTCGAGAGCTTGAGAAGCTTTGCCAATCCGAGTCGAATGTCCTCTCGAAGAAATGGAAGAGGATGTAGTACTTGCTGTTGTCGACTTCGCTCGAAGGTAACTTCGGTTCGCTTCGAAAATGAGTGACTTCGGCTGACTTCATTCCATTGGCTTCACTTTGATGCACGTCAGGGCATCATTCGACGTAATCAGGTGTTATCCTATGGTCTTGAATATGGCACCCCCTGTCTATTTATTTCTGTTACGTTTCATTGCACTGTAATGTTCAATGCAAACTTCAGGTTTCTGCAAATGATCCGGATATTTACTGTAATTAAACTGTGGATTGGACTCCCACACAAGTAACATTTGTCCTTTTCAAGCCTGTTTGCCACCGGTCCCCCAAGGGCTCAAGTTTTTTTTACAGACATGGTTGCACTAAGAGGCCGACAAGTACTGAGGAGTATGGACAGATGCGTCGGCTAGACGTAGGTCAAAAGTTGAAGCCAATAAGAACCTGTGAGCCTTAGGGGCTTCGGGCTAGGCTGCGCTTCAAATACCCGCCCTTGGAATTCGAAAATGTATGGAAGACAACACTCAGAAAGTAGCACGCATGAGTAGACTTGGATGGGTGACTTGGGCACTCCCAATTGCGAGAGTGGGGGTTCAGGGGTTCAAGTTTGGTATTGTCACGAGGAAGGCCTTTGCAGTATCGACGACTCGGCGGGACATCCAGCTAACCGTCCTGAGTGCTGGAGCCACACAAACCTTTGATCAATGTTTGGCTCGCTTTTGTGTCCTTTGGGATCCTCATATCATCATCGGCGCGGCTTCAAGTTAGTTCGCAATGTACTACGAAATAAGGTGGCTACAACACCCCTGCAACATATCCTCATGAATATCCCACCTGGACCAAGATCAACATATTGAGTAGACAGATCATCGATCTTCGTACTAGCGGGTGTGATCAAATGTCAATGACCTCAATGTAAATGTTGTCCGGATCAAACTGGATAAAGGTCAATCTATTGAACCTCCTGGAAACATGGGAGAACATCGACCCATATCTCAAATAACTCGGGTAGGACCGAACGTCCTATCCGACACAACCTCAACATAAGCCAGAGAAGTTGTTAATGAAAATGCCTCGTCCGAGTTCTCTTCAATGATTTTTATCGAAGATGGTTCTGTCACCACTCATCCTAGACCCTGCCGACGCTCAACTGCTAATGGGCTAAAATCCATCATATGTAACCTATATGTCGAGCTGCGGCCACCGTTCCCTACCGTGCCATCTATTACAGGCAACGATTGCAGGACACGATTCCCGCTAACGCCAATTCTGTATCGCGAGTCGTAGTAGAAAACCCGAGTGTTTGAAGGGCCCCAATTCCTCCACTTTATTGGTACGTCCGCTGAAATTTCTTCGAATAAACTGAGGTCGAAGAAAATTTTAGTGGAAATGATGAAAACAAGATTGTTTGGGTACGTTATGAGGGATAGTAGTCAATTTTCAGGGTCTGAGGGCCACACTTCTGGTTGGACTTGCATTTGTGAGATAGGTGAAATATCATCCATCGGAAGAAGGCATTGTATGCCCAATTCCGACACAGGTAATAAGAAGCACGCCAGCAACTGTGGTGCTCGGGACATATCCTCAATCGAATAGAGCTTCACGTGCTGGTTGACAGTCAACAATCTATCGTTTCCGAGGAAACAAAAATCCATCGGATCCCCAGGGTCTTGTACCGTCATGTTAACGAGGACACACTAGATCGAGCGTCAGTTGTCGAATTTTTTTAACGATTTATGACCAAGGCTCACATTGGACGTAGTTGACTCCTGCCAGTCCCAAATATGCAGTGACCATATTTTCTCGGATACTATCAAGCCTGAATCACCGCACGTGAGAGAGCGCCGGAAGGCGATATGCCTCCCCATACCCTCAAGCTTCCAGCTCCCCAAGTTTGTCAAAAAGCGCTTCCCCTCGCGTCCGGGCAGTTTCGACAAATACAATGTCCGGCCTGCAGCTTTTGGGTGGACACGATCTCCATCCAACGTTCCCAGGTCAATAAAGAACTTGTGATCATGCTCGAGGGTATCAATGTACTCATCCGGGATTACACTGTATGCGATCGCGATCGCGATCAGGTTCTGGGCCGGATCCATGTAGACATCGGCGCAGTGTGAGTTGGGAAGTGAACACAGCGATCCTGGAGGCCAATCACGCTCGATCGGTTGTTGTGTAGGTTTTGGTAGTACCGGAAAGATCTTAGCCGAATCATTCTCTGCATTCCAGAGGCAGAGATGCCCATTGGCGAGGGTCTTTTTTGTATGATAGAATTCTCCTGGGATAAACACAGTTTCGAAAGAGTGCATGTCAAACTTCAACCACGCGTGCGCTTTGTCTTCCAGGAGCTGTAGACACTTGGAAATGGAAACAGTGTTATCGTTGGTGCAGGGAAGTGGGAGCAGCCGTTGGCCTCCTAGTTCGACGATGTATTGAAGCTCGGATGAGGAAATGTACACCTGATGAAGGGGCCTTGCATACCTGGAAGATAAGTTTCAGTGTGGCTCAATGCGCATCCGCACGGAAACATTTCATCGATTGATAAATTGGTATAAACTTACTGATGTACAGCGAAGAATATCTCGGTAGGGAAGGAAGCCCAGGATGCGATTGCGGAGTTCTTCAGGAAGATGCAGGAACTTGGATGTGACCTTCATTACGTTCTCTAAGAGCTTGAGAAGCTTTGCCACTCCGAGTCAAATGTCCTCTCAATTAATGTATGGAAAAGTAAGAGGAGGTAGTGCTGTTGTCGAGGCGAAGTTACTTTGTTCGTAACTTCGGTTCGCTTCGAAAATGCGTGACTTCGGCTCACTTCATTCCATTGGCTTCACTTTGATGCATTTCGAGGTCCTTCCGAGTCGAAGTAATCAAAGTGTTATCTTATGATCACGGATAATAGCATCGCCTGTCTATTTATTTCTGTTACATTTCATTACAGTTGTTTTGTGGAAAAATGGCGAGCGCGCGCGACGACGACGGACGAAAGGCTCAAGTTACTCGTGCTAAACATCCGTACTAGACCTACGGTACTATACGATTAAGTAAGCTGACTGACTACGCGAGGTCGCAATTTCCAACATGTTTCGCGATTTCTCGTTCAATTATGTAGGAAACTTTAGACTTCGTGAAATTTTGAACTTGGTTTAGAAACTGTTGCATTCTCGCAACAACGTCATCTCGCAAAATCAACCGTGATGTCAAATTGCAGCAATTCAACTGCACAAACGCGATCTTCTTGCTCTTCGTGATATCCTCGAGGGCTGTAGCTTCTCTGAAAGAACTTGGTTTCGCATTTTGAAACTGCAGCGGGAAACTGGCGATGTTGTCAACCACCAGCCTGGCAGAATTCTCCATGGCCGTCTGTGTACTCTAGATCGTGAAGATATTGATTGCCTACTCCGCTTTGTGAGGCAGAATCTTGACTACTTCCTGGATGAGTTCATGGACTTGCTGAAGACAAATCAATTCATATCTGTTCACTTCACTATGGATGATCGAAGAAAGGAAAACGTACGGAGAAACAACTGGTTTTCGTGTGCAGACAGCGAACATTGATACGTTTGCGGTCTCGTTTTCGCTTTTGAGTACTGTGGAAGGCGGAGTAGGTATCTTCATTGGCTTTCTGAGTTCATTCTTGTCGTGAAATTCGACAGTTTCGTGGTCGTCGTCCTCTTCTTCATGATCTTGTCCATCTTCTTCCATCTGAATATCATCCTCAACACTGGTATTGAGGTCGATCAAGCAGGCTTTTGTGTTTCTTAGCAGTTATTTGTGGCATGTTGATATAGGCTAAATATGTTTCTACAGGGTTTGACGATGAAATTTCACGAAGTCTAAAGTTTCCTAATTGAACGAAAAATCGCATCAACTGCCGTGATTTATGCAAACAGCTGTAATGCACTGTGATGTTCAATGCAAACTTAGGTTTCTGCAAATGATCCGGAACATTTGCTGTAAGCCGTGGGTTGAATTCCAGACCCTGACGCGCCAATTCATACCTGTAACAGTACTGTAGTGCAGGCTGCCCATTAGAGTATGAAGGTAAGTACCCTCTTTACCATCCTAGCCCATACTCATAGCGCATCATCGAGCAGTGATTTTCATTCGCGGTAGTCAGTCTCGGACTCCAGTACATTTCACTCCAAGGCCAGGTTGACTACAGTCTGCCAGAGAGCTGTCCGCCTCAGGTTTCGCCGCAGCACTCGGCGGCTCTTTCGAGGCTCTGCGAAACTTCACACCAGTATCAAACTCGAATGAATGAAGTTTCGCTGGGATGAGAATGGCACTATAAAGTCAGGAGAATGGATGTCGGATGCGGTGTGTATTTTCTTTTGTTTTCTTTGCTCAGAAATCGCTGACATTGAATTGTAATTTGCAGATGGCATCTTATGCCACTGAGTACTGACTCCTCACATGCACCTGTGCGGTCTTTGATGGCCGACTAGCGCTCTTCTAAGCCCTTCACCACTTCTTGTCGAACTTGAATCAATTCCAGCCATTTCAACAGAGTATAGAGATGTGCACGGTAAGATCTGGAGCAAGACCGCAAAGATGCCCAGCGAGAGGTGCTGCGCTATGAAGAAACAGGGATATTTGATGTTGCGGCAAAACATACAGCAGACAGTATTCGTTTTTGGGAGGTACGAGGCACTGCTGTCAATATCATTGATCCATGGATAAGTCGTCGTTTGAACAGCAAAATGAACATTTGTTCCCTATTCTTTGCCGTGTTGCCATGGATGTCGTTCCCGCACAAGTAACATTTGTCCCTTTCGAGCCTGTTTTCTCATCTAGAAAAGAGACTTGTACAGCCCGTCGTGCCAGTCTTTCGCCACCGTTCCTCGAAGCCCTACAAGCGCTCAAGTTTTCTTACAAACTAAACTTTATAGAAGACTTGGTTGCACTAGTAAGAGGACGACAAGTACTTCCGAGTATCGACAGATGTGTCCCTAGACTACAATTACATAAATCATTTGCTCAAGCTCAAGAGCCTTGCTAAGGGGCTTCAGGCTCGCGCTTCAAATACTCGATCTTCGAATTCAAAAATGTATGGAAGAAACCACTCAGAAAGTAACACACATGTGTAGATTTGGGTGGGCGACCTAGGCGATCTCAATTCGGAGCGCCCATATGTGAGTATCACTGCGCGAGTAGGGTTTCGGGGATTCAAGTTTGGTATTGTCACGAGAAAGGCGACGATTCGGTGGGACATCCAGCTAACTGCACTGAGTGCGGGAGCCACACAAACCTTTCATCAACGTTTGGCTCGCTTTTGTATCCTTTGGGATCCTCATATCATCATCGGCGCGGCTTCAAGTTAGTTCGCAATGCACTACGAAATAAGGTGGCTACAACACCACTGCAACATATCATCATCATTATTCCATCTGGACCAAGATCAATAAATTGAGTAGACAGATTATCGATCTTCGTACCAGCGGGTATGGACGCTAAATATCAATGACCTCAATGTAATTGATCCTCCGATTCAACTGGATAAGGATCAATGTATTGAACTTCATGGAAACACACGAGAACCTACGACGTTGGGGTGTGCCGTGTGCTTAGGCAAATAAATTCTGTCCTTGTCGACCCATATCTTAACTAACTCGGCAGGACCGAACGTCCTATCTGACACGACCTCGACATAAGGCAGAGTAGTTGTTAATGTAAGTGCCTCCTCTGAGTCCTCATCAATGAATTTTATCGAAGATGGCTCTGTCACCACTCGTCCTAGACCCTGCCGACGCTCAACAGCTAATGGGCTGAAATCCATCATATGTAACCTATATGCCGAGTTGCGGGTACTGTCCTCTGTCGTGCCATCTCTTACAGGGAATGATTGCAGGACACGATTTCCGCTAACGCCAAATCTGTATCGCCAGTCGTGCCGTAAAACACGAGTGTTTGAAGGGCCCCAATCCCTCCACTTTATCGGTAAGTCCGCTGAGATTTCTTCGAATAAACCGAGGTCAAAGAAAATTCTAGTGGAGATGGTGAAGAGAAGGTCTTGCGGGTACATGATGAGGCATAGTAGTCGATTTTCAGGGTCTGAGGTCCACACTTCTGGTCGGGCTTGCGTTTGTGAGATAGGTGAAATATCATCCATCGGAAGGAGGCACTCTACGCCTGCCACCTCCACAGGTAACAAGAAGCACGCCAGCAATTGTGGTGCTCGGGACATATCCTCAATTGAGTAGAGCCTCATATGCTGGGTGACAGTCAGCAATCTATCGTTTCCGAGGAAACAAAAATCCATCGAGTTGTCATCGCCCTGTGTTATCACCCACGTGTCAACCAGGACACTCTAGATCGAGCGTCAGTTGTCGACGTTTTTCAACGATTTATGACCAAGGCTCACATTGGACGTAGTTGACTCCTGCCAGTCCCAAATGTGCAGTGACCATATTACCTCGGATACTATGAAGTCTGGATCATCGGACGTGAGAGAGCGCCGGAGGGCGATATGCCTCCCCATACCCTCAAGCTTCAAGGTCTCCGGGTCTGTCCAAAAGCGCTCCCCTTCCCATCCGGGCAGTTCCGACAGATACAATGTCCGGCCCGCGGCTTTGGGGTGGACACCGTCTCCATCCAACGCTCCCAGATCAATAAAGAACGTCTCATCATGCTCGAAGGTACCAAGGTACTCATCGGGGGTTGCACGGTATGCAATCGCGATCAGGTTCTGGGCCGGATCCATGAAGACACCGGCGCAACGTGCAGTGGGACGTGAACACAGCGATCCTGGAGGCCAATCACGCTCGATATGTTGTTGTGAAGGTTTTGGTAGTACCGGAAAGATCTTAGCCGAGTCATTCTCTCCGTTCCAGAGGCAGAGATGCCCATTGGCGAGGGACGTTTTCGCACCATAGAATTGTTCTGGGATAGACACAGTTTCGAAAGAGTGTATGTCAAACTCGAACCACGCATGGGCTTTGTCTTTCAGAAGCTGTAGATACTTGGAAATGGAAACAGTGTTATCGTTGGTGCAGGGGACGGGGAGCAGCCGTTGGCCAACTAGTTCGACAATGTATTGAAGCTCGGATGAGGAAATGTACACCTGATGGAGGGCCTTGCATACCTGGAAGATAAGTTTCAGTGTGGCTCAAACCAACATTTCATCGATTGATGAATTGGTATATGCTTACTGATGTACAGCGAAGAATATCTCGGTAGGGAAGGAAGCTCAGGATGCGATTGTGGAGTTCTTCAGGAAGACACAAGAACTCGATTTTGACCTTCATTCCGTTCTCCAAGTCGAATGTCATCTTGATCAATCCAAGGAAAAGTAAGAGGAGGTGTTGCAGTTGTCGAGGCGAAGTCACTTCGGTTCGCTTCCGAGTCGAAGCCTACTAAATGCGTGACTTCGGCTGACTTTGTTTCATCGACTTCACATGTCGAGGCATCATTCGAAGTAATCAGGCGTGATCATCTTATGGTCATGAATATGGCACCTCTTGTCTATTACATTTCATTGCACTGTATGCTCAATACAAACTTCAGGTTTCTGCAAATGATCCGGAATATTTACTGTAAGTACCAAGCCGTGGATTAGACTCCAGCACAAGTAACGTTTGTCCCTTTCGAGCGTGTTTTCTCATCTAACAAAGAGACTTGTACAGCCCGTCGTGGCAGTCTTTCGCGGCATTCGCCACCGGTCCTCCAAGTGCTCAAGTTTTCTTATAAACAACACCGACTAAACTTTAAAGAAGACTTGGTTGCACTACTTAAGAGGACGACAAGTACTTCCGAGTCCGACTACCGCTACATAAATCATTTGCTGACGCTCAAGAACCTTCAAGAGGGGCTTCGGGCTTGCGCTTCAAACACCCGAGCTTCGAATTCGACAATGAATGGAAGAAACCACTCAGAAAGTCATACACATGAGTAGCCTTGGGTGGACAACCTAGCGCCCAATTCGGAGGGCCCCTATGTGAGCATCACTGCGTGAGTAAAGTTTCGGGGATTCAAGTATTGTCACGAGGAACGCCTTTGGAGTGTCAACGACTCGGCAGGACATCCAGCTAATACTAAGTGCTGAAGCCACACAAACATTTCATCAACTTTTGGCTCGCTTTCGTGCCTCATGTCATCATCGGCGCGGCTTCCAGTTATTTCGCAATGCACTACTAAATAAGGTGGCTTCAACACCCCTGCAACATATCATCATTATTATTCCACCTGGACCAAAATCAACACATTAAGTAGACCGATCATCGATCTTCGTACCAGCGGGTATGATTAAATATCAATGACCTCAAGGTAATTGATGCTCGGATCAACCTGGATAGGGATCAACCTATTGAACTTCCTGGAAATACGGGAGAACCTACGACGTCAGGGTATGCCTTGTCCTTGGGCAAATAAATTCTGTCCTTGTCGACCCATATCTCAACTAACTCGGAAGGACCGAATGTCCTATCCAACACGACCTAGACATAAGGCAGAGAAGTTGTTAATGTAAGTGCCTCCTCCGAGTCCTCTTCAATGATTCCTATCGAAGATGGCTCTGTCACCACTCGTCCTAGACCCTGCCGACGCTCAACAGCTAATGGGCTGAAATCCATCATCTGTAACATATATGCCGAGTTGCGGGTACTGTCCTCTGTCGTGCCATCTATTACAGGGAATGATCGCAGGATACGATTCCCGCTAACGCCAATTCTGTATTGCCAGTTGTGCCAGAAAACACGAGTGTTTGAAGGGCCCCAATTCTCCCACTCTATTGGCAAGTCCGCTGAAATTTCTTCGAATAAACTGAGGTCGAAGAAAACTCTAGTGGAAATGATGAAGACAAGATGTTGCTGGAACATAATGAAGGATAGTAGTCGATTTTCAGGATCTGAGGCCCACACTTCTGGTTGGGCTTGCATTTGTGAGATAGGTGAAATATCATCCATCGGAAGGAGGCACTGTACGCCAATCGGCGACACGGGCAACAAGAAGCACGCCAGTAATTGTGGTGGTCGCGACATATCCTCAATTGAGTAGACCTTCATACGCTGGCTGACAGTCAGCAATCTATCGTTTCCGAGGAAACAGAAATCCATCGCGTCGTCAGGGTCTTCTTCTATCACCATCGTGTCAACGAGGACACTCTAGATCGAGCGTCAGCTGTCGACTATTTTAATGAATCATGACCAAGGCTCACATTGGACGTAGTTGACTCCTGCCAGTCCCAAATGTGCAGTGACCATATTTCCTCGGGTACTACCATGCCTGGATCATCGCCCGTGAGAGTGCGCCGGAAGGCGATATGCCTCCCCATACCCTCAAGCTTCAAGTTCTCTGCCAAGAAGCGGTTCCCCTCGTATCCGGGCAATTCCGACAGATACAATGTCCAGCCCGCAGCTTTTGGGTGGACACCATCTCCATCCAACGCTCCCAGATCAATAAAGAACCTATCAATAGCTCGAGGGTATCAATGTGCTCGTCGGGAATTACACAGTATGCGACCGCGATCAGGTTCTGGGCCGGATCCATGAAGACATCGGTGCAGTGTGCGTTGGGAAGTGAACACAGATCCTGGAGGCCAATCACGCTCGATATGTTGTTGTGAAGGTTTTGGTAGTACCGGAAAGATCTTAGCCGAGTCATTCTCTCCGTTCCAGAGGAAGAGATGCCCATTGGCGAGAAACCTTTTCGCACCATAAAATTGTTCTGGGATAGACACAATTTCGAAAGAGTGTATGTCAAACTTGAACCACGCATGGGCTTTGTCTTTGTAAGGATTACCAATCGTCTACGACCGGAATAAGCCGATACTCGTTCCACCGCAACTACGACGCTCCGTACGACCATCAGCTGTCAAGCACGATACCCGACCCCTTCATCAGTACATATTCTTTCAATTCATGTCACTCGCCAAACCCTTTCTTTGATCACCATTCCTCCATTCGTAACGCCACCGTCTACTACCTGTCAACAACCCTTATCGTCTCTCGTTATTCTGTCAAATACTACGCCACTCCCTTCAGCTACCGCTTTCGCAGACCGTACACCGAGCCCCTCGCTCTACCTATTCCAGGACGACCCTACCTTTCCCTACAGTATAAGTAGCCCATGTACATTTCCTAATAGAGCGGAATAGAACAGTAGATTCCCCAGAGAACGTCCCGACTCCAGAAGAACCAAGTTTCCTTTCCTTTCGTACACTCGTTATATCGCGCTATTGATCTCTTATCCACTCACTCTCGTTTTCGTATCGGTCACTCTTCAGTGAAGCTAACTATATTCTATCTTTCTACAGCGGTCCATCTACCCCCTTCGCACTCGCATCGCTGCTAGTTACGCACGTCGTAGCTAACTTACATCTTTCAGAAGCTGTAGACACTTGGAAATGGAAACAGTGTTATCGTTGGTGCAGGGAGCAGCCGTTGGCCACCTAGTTCGACGATGTATGGAAGCTCGGATGAGGAAATGTATACATGATAAAGGGCCTTGCATACCTGGAAGGTAAGTTTCAGTGTGGCTCAAAGCGCATCCTCACGGCAACATTTCATCGATTGATGAATTGGTATACGCTTACTGATGTACAGCGAAGAATATCTCGGTAGGGAAGGAAGCTCAGGATGCGATTGTGGAGTTCTTCAGGAAGACACAGCAACTCGAATTTGATCTTCATTGCATTCTCCGAGTCGAATGTCCCCTCGATCAATCCAATGAAAAGCAAGAGTGAGGTAGTGCAGTTGTCGAGGCAAAGTCACTTCGGTTCGCTTCGAAGCCTAAATGCGTGACTTTGGCTGGCTTCATTGCATCGACTTCACTTCCGTGCACATCGAGGCATCATTCGAATGATCAGGCGTGATCCCATGTTCATGAATATGGCACCTCCTGTCTATTACATTTCATTGCACTGTGATGTTCAATGCAAACTTCAGGTTTCTGCAAAGGCGGCAGATTTGGACTCAAGATGCAAAAATATGTCTAAAAACATCGTGGGAAAAGGTTGAAAGGACTGTTTTTAGACATATTTTTGCATCCTGAGTCCAAATCTGCCGCCAGTTTTACACCAAAAGGCCAGCGTGAGGCGCTAGTAAATTGGATGACTTTGATTGTGCGCAACTGTAGAAGTTAATGTTATTATATTTCGTCACGCAGATACGCTGTCAGACAAGCCTAAACCCCAGTCAGTCCTTCCTCCAGAACCATCTGTTTAATATATCAAATGTTGGGTGGATGGATAACTGTGCGCACTTCAGAACATATCAAACGAGTTTTTTCATGCTTTAGGGACGATGCCAATCAATCGAATGACGCACAATAAATGTGGTGCAGAAGGAGGAGTTGGTAGAGCACATCACGAAAAACATAACCAGAAGTGGGTCCAGCGACCAGCCCGTGGTATCACCGCGATGGGGAGCGACGGGCTCGCGCTTCAAATACCCGATCTTCGAATTCGATAATGTATAGAAACCACTCAGAAAGTAACACACATGAGTAGATTTGGGTGGGCGACCTAGGCGTTCCCAATTTGGAGCGCTCCTATGTGAATATCACTGCGCGAGTAAAGTTTCGGAGATTCAAGTTTAGCATTGTCACGAGGAAGGCGTCGACTCGGTGGGACATCCAGCTAACCACACTGAGTGCTGGAGCCACACTGTTGTGTTCTGGAGCCTCCGAAGTTGTGATCTCCGAATCCGACGCCGCCGCGTCATAGAGGAGCGGAGCGTGGGAAAGCGGAACGGAGCGTGAGAAGACGGAGCGGAGCAATGTGCAGTAC